>ML323946.1:0-65866 GCA_005239505.1 Nicotiana paniculata
TAATATTTATAGCAAAATAGTATAGAATTTCGGTGTGGTCAAAAAATAGTTGTTCACAATGCCTATCTCGCTCGGTCTCGACCTTGATCGGCCCTTGAATCACGAGCTTGGCATATATCTTCATGTCACGACCCGATATAACCGTAAACAATAGTCTTTTCTAACAAGATAAATAAAGTCAGACTTCTCTATAACAAGACTTCACTATAAAAGCAAAGCTTTTTCAGAACCAATTTTTGTGTTATGTTATAACATATATTCTCTATAACAACACTTCGCGATAACATTCAAAAATATTCGGAACAAATGAGGCTATTACAGAGAGATTTGACTGTAGATCGATAATGCATTGGCAATTTCCTACCCTAAAGATGGTTGTCGCCGTTTTTCTTCTTAGAGAACGTTCCAAATGGTTTTCGATGAGTTGAACTAAACGAAAGAAATGAGAATTCATATCGTGAACCCCAATTTACTTAGGACTTCGTTAATGTCACAACAGGAGGCAGCTTTTTAAACTTTTAATTCTTGGCTGCAGAATGCAGCTATCAGTCAAACTTTTAGAGTTTTTGTGGAGCTATTACTTTTGCCAACTCCCAACAGTAACTGCCTGGCGTCTGTCGCTTGCTTTAATTATTATCCAATTTATCCAAAAGGTTGTAATTAATCACCATTACAATCATCATTTGGTCTAGTTTTAGGAGAAATTAACTATAATCCTGTATTCCATTCATGTTTCTCAGAAACAGAATATGCCAGTAGCCTAGTATAATACAGTAATCACGCACAACTGAATGTCCAAATCGCATTTTGTAAGTTCAAAGAAAAATAAATAGTATTCAAGCAAAGGATTAGAAAATAAATTGTTTGCTCTAACTAACAATTACACTTGATATCAGGAACAACAACTTGTCTTTTAAGCCGAGGGTCTTTAGGAAACAGCTTTTCTGTTCCTTCGGGTAGGGGTAAGGTTTGCGTACACACTCGCCTTCCCAAACTCCACTAATGAAATTTCACTGGGTTGTTGTTGTTGTTATGAATAACAACTACATAAAATAACTTCCGTCCTGCCAAACAAGGGTCTAAAGATATATATAAACTTCAAGAACACAAGGCATGCAAGCTAATTAAAGGATGCTAAAACGAATAATAACTAATTATAATACCTAGCTGAACCTAATGATGAAAACCCATTATATAGGTAGTCAGGCCGAGTAATAGCCTTCAGATTTGGAGATCTGTTGTTGTAATTGGCACAAATTTTCACTGGAGTGGGAGTGACCTGCATAAACATATAATTCCCAGCAAAAAGATCCCCAAAATGCGACTGACTTTCCTTCAATCTCTTCAACGTTTTAGCCAATGCAGCAACAATGAACCTAGCTTTTCTCCTTAAGAACTTCTTCAAATTTGGAACTTTTATCTTCAATCGCTTCCTTATGTGTACTTTTCTGAACTTTATATTCCAGAAAGAAGAGGGTTTTTTCCTAATTTTCCCGATTACTTTTTCCCTCAGGTGTATTAAGTCGATGTCTTCTTCGTCATCAAAATAGCTGCTTTCTTGTTTGAGTTTTTTGTAGGGATTTTGCTTGACAGTGGTGGATGTCATATTTTGAAAAATGGACAAAGATGATATGAACAGAATAGTACTGAGTTGGTTAGAAGAAAGTGTTTAATTTATATACAATAAAATATATATTTTTATATCATTTAAAAATATAGATGTTACTGCCATATATAATATTTGATTAAACACAGAATTAATGAAAGTGAAATTATTGAAATTTATGATATGAAACATGTTATCGGTGGCTAAATATAAAAAGATATTTTTTTTAGAACGGACTAAAAAGAAAAGAGCATTAAATAAATTGAGACCGATAGAATAAGCAAAAGTTTTAACTAGGGGGAAAAGGATAGTACCTAAGATAACAAGTTTTACATACAAACTTCCTTTTATAATGAAATTGATTGTCTTTCGTACTTATATGAATGTTTTAGATTCAAACTTTGAGAATAGAGAAATTCTTGATAGTGAACGTTCTCTCTTTAATTGGCTCTACGTAACGCGAGATTCCGAAAATAAAAAGATATATTTAATGAGACATATGTAATGCGGGTTTGAATTAGTCGAGCACCTATTAGCAAATTATTATACTTAAAGAAAGTTAAGGTACACTAATAATAGATAGCTTATATAAAGTTAAATTGCAAAAAATAGGTGATACAGCCGGCGGGGGTTGTCTTTGTCATTCCTAATTGGATCAATACATCATGTATGTTTGTTATCAATGCCCAACTACATTGTGGGGTTGTAGGTGTGCAGTTTGTTGAGTGAATTAAATGCAACGAAATAAGGGTCGGAGTTAGAGACCAAGGTAGGGGTCGGTTTGACCGAACTCATTAACTTTGGTTAAAACTTCATATTTATCTTAAGAAATATATTTAATATGTTTAAATTATTAATTTAGAATCTAATAACTTAAGAGGATTTAAATCCCGAATTTAAAAATTTCAGATCCTGACACTGCCTCGGAACGAAATCGTCACCAAACGGAGCTTGCGGACAAGTGAGTGGCACTTGAAAACAACTACCCACGCCCAACAAGGTGACACGAAACCATTAACGTGAAAGAAGAGAATGAGCATTCTCGTGTATCTCTTTCAATGCCACAGCAAAACACTTGTCTTCTTTTATTACGAGGCCATTTTCGGTCAATTAAAATTAATATAAAAGAGTGTGTTATTCTTTCTTCTATCTCTTTTATGTGTCAGGAAGAAAAATTGTGCGATCGTATGTGAGACGGAAGAATTATCAAAATAGCTTTCCCAATAACGCAGGACTAATTCATTATCAAATAGAAACTCAAATTTTGTTGAAAATTGAAGAATCAAATATGTGAGAGCTCAAATTGGATAAGCAAAGATCTTAACTTTACCTTTTCTAAAAATAGGTGACAAACCTCTCTGTACCGCTTGCTGGAATTGGATGGGAAAATTGTTTATAAATTCAAACAATCTGTTTTCAAAACTTAAGAACACTTAGTCCCAAACTTCGAGTTCCAGGTTCAAAAGTTAAGAACAATTGATCCTGAACTTAAAGTTACAAGTTCAAAAGTTAAGAACACTTGATCCTGAACTTAGACTAACAAGCTCAAAAGTTAAGGACAATAGGTCATGAACTTAAGCTAAGAAGCCCAAAAGTTAAGGACAATAGATTATTGTCCTAAACTTAGACTAACTTAGACTAACAAGCTCAAAAGTTAAGGACATTTGGTCCTGAACTTAGACTTACAAGTTCAAAAGTTAAGTACAAGTAGTCTTTAACTTAGAGTTACAAGCACAGATTAAGGACAGGTGGTCCTGAACTTCCCAAGTTCAAAAGTTAAGGACATGTAGTCCTGAAGTCCTGAACTTAGAGTTATAAGTTCAAAAGTTAAGGACATGTAGTCCTGAAGTCCTGGACTTAGAGTTACAAATTCAAAAGTTAAGGACACTTGGTCCTGAACTTTATGAGCAGAAGGGTGTTTTCGTCCGGGCAGTTAAAGTTTATTAAAGCAGTGGCTAAAGACTAAAGACATTTTAAGCAGTGCCTTAAAAGTAAATATATGTGTTATTAGTGGCTAACCCTGCACTTTCCCCCATTTTGGCCCGGTGTAATATTAGTTAACGGTTCGACCCATCCAGTAGTTTTTACAAGTGTTAATTGAAAAATAGTCACGATTTCAAAAGTAGTCGAAATTTAGCCATTATTTATGTAAAGATAAATCTGAATGAGAACACTATTCAAAATGCGAAAAATATTCCGGCATAATATACTTGGACTTCCATCATAATAAACTATAGTTCCAACATAATATACTAATCCAGCATAATATGTTGGAAGTTCATACACAAGTGCTTCAATCTCCAGTATATGATGCCAGAACTTTACAAACGCTGATTATTTTTCAATTACCGATCCGAAAACTGGATAGCCCGTGCTATTTTGACGATTATTTTATTAACACAAATTATTCGTCTTTACGTCACATTATGATCTGGTTTGATTGCATCAGCCCACAAGACGGCTGGTTATTGATCTTTTTTTAAAATTATCATTCATAAATATGTAAGAGTAGGTCAAATCAAACAAATTATTGAAATGACAAGTGAAACTCTTAAAATCTAAATTAGGAGTACAGTAACTCCCTGTATTGTATTACAGGCGTTTAAAATCAAGCACCATTTTTACAAGGAGTAATAAAAAAATAAAAGAAAAACCGATCTCCTATAGTAATTCCCTTTATTGTATTTGCCAAATCTTATCTTATAATCAAGAGACATGGAGTAACCAAAAAGAACAAAAGGGAAAAGAAAAACCATCTCCTCCTGTTGTATTTTCCACAATATTGTATTTGTGAAACTCCAATCACATTTTTAAACCAAAAGATGTTCTAACTTGAACAACATTTATCTAATTGTCGAAGACAATGTCAAAGCTATTATATTTGTGTTATTGCACCTGCTTTGAGTGAATGTATAGTCACTAAAACATTTTAAAACTGCATTAGGTCTTGAAGCAGTAGGTTACATTTGGATAGAGGGCCAAATTGGCCAAGGTTTCCACACCATCCCAAAAGACTCTAAAAGGGCACAACATATGACAATGAACAAATGATTTACAAATATTTTTAAACTGGGGTCTTAAGCTTCTAATATTGGAAGTATAATTGGCAAAAATAAGTACAATCAAGAATCAAACAATGTACAGAAGAAGGAAATCGTGTTAGCGCAATGCCAAAGCCTTATCTAACAAATAAAAAGATCAGCATAACCACCAATTTTCACATCCAAACTGATCGAAAAGAATTGCAGGCTGGAGCAGCAAAAGGAATCAGAGCAAAACAAGTACTCAGTAGAGCTTTATTCGGGTTTGAATTGAGCTTCGACATATTGGGCAATTTTCAAGCGCTCTCCCGCACTCACAACATGTCTGCATCAAAGAACACCAAATTGTTAAGTCATAAAAGGCTTAATCTCCCCCAAAACATCTGGTTGCTTTTACAGGAAGGAGAAAGAAAAGTTGTGTACCTGATGCCCACAGCCAAAGGCCATGTCTTTTGGGTTAGTAAGGCAAATGGGGCAAACCTGCACAACGAGGAAACACATTTGTTTCAGACAACTCACACTGTTTCATTAGTCATAATAATAATTTGTAAATGCAGCAAAAAATTGCGGAAGTATAAAGCAAATGCATACCTGATTGTCGTATGTAGACGAGGTGGTAGCAGATGGAGCAGTGTAGGGAGAGCTGGGAGCAGATGGAGCAGTGTCAACTGACCGAGTGTGATCATAATACGAACTTGGAGTCTGCTGAAAATGAGGAGGCGCATCAACAGGCTTTCCATAACTGTAATAAGAGCTTGTGGGCTGCTGAAAACTCGTTGCACGGGAGGTCTTTGGACCACCGACGGATGTTGCCCCATACATAGGAGGGGGAAGAGCTACCCTACCAGGAGACGTTCCACTTTGTCCACTGCAATTAAGCAATCAGAAGATGTCATCACCTATAACTTGACACGAGAAGTGAGGAGAAACGTATAGCAGAATGAAAACAAACAAATGGATGAATAAATAAGCAGAAGGAGATCTGACCCCAGTAAGTTAAGCACCATGGTTGCTTTATATTGTGTAGGGATTTCCATCAATGCTGAAAGAGCAAACTCCGTCTCTTTTCGAGTTTGAGATACATTTTTGGCCATGATCTCCGTGAAATTGACAAACTAATAGGAAAAAACACAATTAAACAACATCAAAGGAAAATGTTCTAGAAAAGAATAACGCGATCTAGACCAACACCACCAACCTGGAAATTATCAAAGTCCCGAGCAGGAATATTATCATCAAATTCCTTCATCATATCCCAGGGTCCATCGCCAACCCCAACCAGTATAATTGACAAGGGAAACTTACTGCATGAAATAAGACAATGCACTCCGCAAATTGAGTATAAGAATAAAAAGGTAGCAGCAAGTAACATAACAACAACAACAACAAAAAATTTACTAACACAAAAAAGACAGCGAAAAGAAATTAGTGACAAGTACCTTGCTCGTACGATTGCATCTACTGTTTTCTGCTCCTGCGGACTTAATTGTCCATGTCCAGTATCGACACTTCTAGTTACCTAAGGAGATAGAGAACATAATGCAAAGATGTAATATACACTTATAATACACAAATATGACAACCAACAAGGACATCTAACTCGCTCACTCACTATACAACTAAAGCTAAGCTATTTGTCAGTGTGCTATTTTTTCTTGTTCTTGTCTTTGTATTCGCATGATATTGATAAAGACAATACCTGTCCATCTGCAATGATTACTAGAACATGGTACTGGCCACCACTCTGCTCAACTATTGTCATGGCCATTTCAATGACCGGGGCAAACGACGTTGGTCCTGTAACAATATGAGAAGGTGCCTAAATAATCCCAATAAATTACCGTATATAAAGCTGGTGAACAATTGTCTGTAATAGAATTTATACCTGCAAGCTTTAGCTCGGGGACAATTTCTCTGTAACGAGATAGAACTTCCTCAAAACCATTACAAAATCTTTCATCGGGAAAGAAACTGAATACATCTTGATCGTGAGTTGATGCTGTAAGAAGTTATCCCACATGGAACAAAAAATTAATCTTGTGAGAAAATTCCCCAAAAAGGAAAAAGTTTTATGGGTAAACAAAAGAAGAACAAGAGGATTTTAGAATACCATCTCCGAATCCAAAACACGGAATTAAGTTATCCTCATCAAATGCGGCCAAGGTCTTTCCAATTATAGAAATTGCTTGCTCATATGGGTTCAAATTCTGCCCGATGTGATGTAGGCTCCGACTACCAAAAGACCTCTTACCTAAAAGAGAGCATAGGCCCCTTCAGTATATTCAATTGTAAAATATAATATCACATACAGCTAACCAGACAGAGGAAGCAGAGGGAAGAGTGAGAGCTTAACCTGTCCATTCATTGCTCTTGGTGAAATCAATACCCACAATCAGATTTGAAGACTCCAAGCCCTCTCGTGCAAGGGCTTCAGTAACCTGATTACAGAGCAATGTCATATTTTTATCATGCGTAAAAGGTGAAGAGCATAGGCAAAAGTACTTAAAACGGGAGTCAAAAAAATTAGGATCCAATATTTACATCTGTAAGGCTAAAAATTATATCTTAAAAAGAAGTATGGAAGATAAAGAGAAAGTATTGTACCCCCAAATGAAACCCTATGTTACACCTAAAGAGTGCATAGGAGAGGGGGTTTTGATGCCTTTTGTCACTATTCGACATATCTAGCCAATTGTTGTCCGAGTGCCATCAAAGAAGGCATGAATACATAAAACTCTCCCACTTGGTATATATTGGCAAGTCCAACTAAGGCTCACGGCTCATCTGTCAGCTTGTGACACTGAAACCTTTCAACTAATAAATTTAGTCAAAGTTATCCTAACTTAAGAAGAAAAAACCTTTTTTATCTCTTTCTACATGAGAAAGAATGAGTACAATGACAGAAACCTCTCAACTCAATTAATCCAATATTGATATTCAGCAAAGATGTAAAACCATGTCTGGTATATATCTCTTTCAGGTTGTTTTTTCCTTACTTCACCATGCACCAATATTTCTCTTAACCTTATAGTAACAGCTGAATCCATCTCCTTTGGATTAATTGACACTACCGAAAACGAAAAGGCACTATCCTCTAAATTTGGTTCATTCTAATTCATTGATCATTCCCATTTTCCTACAACATTCATGACAATTCAATTTTCCAACTTTCTGGAATATGGATGCCATGTTCCACTAAATTCATTGATCATTCCAACTTTCCTACAACATTCATAACATGTCAATTGTTTCCAGCTTTCTAGACTGTGGATAAGTCATCTTCCTCTAAAGACTGAGACTAGTGAAAGTACTGCTTATCTTTTTGGACTTCTTTTTTCATGCCTGTCTCTCTGGACTTTGGCGTGCAAGAGATCTTCATTTGGGAACATCCAGAGACATTGAGATCCCTCAGGTTGATCTAGAAAAGCAACAGAATTAAAGATCGATGGTCCAAACTAGATAAGGGAAAAGCCTTCAGGAGGCAACTTCCCCAGATAGGCCCGAACAGAATTTTAGTTCTAATCTAGGCAAATCTCTGAAAGGGTAAATAAGAATCAACAAGCATACTTCTAGATACTTGCAAGATTTAAGAGAAGAGGCAACAAAGTTGTGCTAGACTGGAGGATGCAGTAACGAATAGCAACTTCAAACCAGTTGTACTGGCATACTCTATCTTGCTACCCGTGATTTTTGACAAACGACAACCAATACGGTGCACATTACTGAAAATCTTTAAAAGTTCTGAGGCTTACTCCTAATTGATGTGATTCTTATCTGCTACAGTCAAAACTAAACACCAATAGATTCATGCCAAAACGTGAAGGGAAAGCTTATCAGAGGAGCATCTTCTTTTTTCACCGCCGCAGTTATCTAGTCCATCATTTTCTCCCTTTTACATTCTATTTCCAGCTGTAGACGACAAAACCGCTTTTAAAAAGTTAGTGCTAACATACACGTACAAGGAATAGGATAAGAAAGACTCCATGCACCCAGAGGGTGATGCAGGAGTTGAACTTTATGGGATTGAGCACACGTGCAAGGAATAGGATAAGAAAGACTCCATGCACCCAGAGGGTGATGCAGCAGTTGAACTTTATGGGATTGAGTTCCAGATTCTACCACAACTCATTGATTAAATGATTTCTACATCAATTATTTGTACTAAATTAGTGAATACACCCAAGGGTATGGCCTGGTGGTCAATGAAGTAGGTTGAGACCATGAGGCCTAAGGTTCATATTCCCGCGGAGCCAGAAACACTAGGTAATTTTTTCTCATCCATCCAAACTTCGGTGGGCAGAGTTACCTAGCACCTAGGTTGGTACAGAAACCATGGTTATCAAAAAAATTAACACATATACTTGTTACCTAGTTACCTTCAAGTCACCTAATAAATGCTACTCCAAAATAGTTATTCTTAATCCAAAAGTCAAATTCACCTTATTAACCCATCTGGTGAATGCAAAATAGGAGCCAACAACAACAAAACCCAGTATTCCTGAAGTGCTAATTTCACAAACCATAAAGGTTGATACTAGTAAAGCCCCAAGGGTAGGAAGCAGACAAATACATGTAACAAAAGGTAAGAATAACTCTAATTCATACATACCTCATCCAGGGAAGAATAATTGTCGGCAATTCTGGAGTATCTCCGATCAAGTCTTGGTTTTGGAACATGAGAAGAATAATTCTGTTGTTGGGGTGGAGGAGGTGGATAACTCTGTTGGGGTGGTGGAGGGGCATAGGAAGGAACAGCCTGCTGCTGGTGGTGGGATGGTGGGTAGTTGTAACTATCTTGCTGTGGATAAGATGATTGAGTTGGAGGATAATTGTATTGATCCCAAGAAGATCGAGTCGATGAAGTTTGCCTCCAACTATCCTCTCTTGAACTCTTTCCACCCATCAATCAAAAAAGTCAACTATCTAAACAAAAATCTCAAATACTGCAATCAAAAAGTCCTTATCAAAATCAATCAGAACACAAAAGGATCTCTTATCTTCTATCTATCAAAATCACAGAAACAAGGGGAAAAGGGGGGTTTTATTATTTATGTACAAACTGAACACAAAAGTTTGTCGACGAGGGTCTGAATCTTGAATATAATTTCACGCGTGTAAGAAATAAGAAGGCGGCTAAAGATGGCTGAGACTTGGTTATCAAATTGAGACTTGTAATCATACAAAACCGACTCAATATGGACTTTGGATTCTATATTATCTTTTCTAACAAACTACATACGCCATTACGACAGCAGATGACAGTAGGAAACAAGAGAGAAGACACGTAACACTAAAATAATACCAACACAAGAAGTAAATCGACCAATAATTTCGTAGGAAAGTAAAACCTAGAAAATTATACTAGTCAAATACTTAAATCTATTTAAGCAAACGAGTTTTTCACATTTTTCAATCGAAAACCGCAAAAATTGAACAGTCAGAATTCAGAATAGACAGAGACGTTTAGAGAGACAAACTACATACCTGATCAGTGGAAAATAGAGTCAGTGCAGCATTTTATGTTTGGATTCGTGAGGTTTAAAAACTTTGTGATTATTGGATTTTAATGGCGGATAGAATCGAATCTGTTTGAAAAATACTGCACTATAATAGGAAAAGTTTATCAGAAAGGAAATACACTTTTTTCCTGATTACTCCCTCAGTCTCCAATTGTGTCAATGATTCTCTTGTACACATTAGTTTCAAAAAATTAATTAGGATATATTTTGACTATTTTACCCTTATTCATGTCTTTTAACATTTTATCTTTTATTATTAATATTTGAACAAAGTTAGGTATTATAATATTCAAGAATAATTATTGTCGAGGGTAAACAAGAAAAAAGATAATCAATTTTATTTCTAAAGTGATAATAATTATTTGTAATAACCACGACTAATAATAGGTGAAATTTAAAAATAACCAGAGTTATAAGTGGCAATTGAATAATAGTTACAATTTCAAAAGTAATCTAAATTTAACCACTTTTCATGTAAAGATAAATTTGAACGAAAACACAATTCAAAATCCGAAAAATATTCTAGCATAATATATCGGAGTTCGAATTTTTTATATGTGAACTTCCAGCATAATATACTGGAGTTCCAATATAAATGGAACTCAAATATATTATGATGGAGTTCCGGTATAAATATACTGAAACTCCATCATATTATGCTGGAACTCTAGCATAATATAATGGTCCAACTTAATATGCTGGAAGTTGATACACATGTGTTTCAATCTTTAGTATATTATGCTGGAACTTTTTGTGTGTTGGAGTTCCAGCATAATATGTTGGATACACAGGTGCATCAATCTCCAGTATATTATGTTGAAATTTTTTGTGTTACAGCAAACTAATAGCTATTTTTTTTTATGACTTAATAAATTCGGACTATTTTTTAATTATCAATCCGAAAACTAATTAGGTCGTGCTATTCTCACCTGCTAATATGAGACGGACTAAATAACAGTATTTTGGGAAGTTATTTGCACTTTTGGATAGGCACATGGCACATGGAACTTTCCTCGTTCGGTCACGGGTGAAAAGTTGGGTATTTCATTTAATAGTGGAAAATGATTAAAGTTTTGTCACTTCATATTTCATTAAGGTTCCATCATTATCAGCTGGATAAAAAGATAGGCTCCTAGGGTCCTGGGCCTCTTATTTTACTGGTCATGCTTTGTTCCATCTCGTTACATATTTTGCGCGAATAAATATTTACCTCTCACAAATCTCAAATTACTTATGAAAAAAAATATGGTAGTAGTTGAAATTTAGAAAGGGAAGAAAATAATAGTTGGTCAAAATGAACTGAAATGTGAAAATATCTGAAGAAAACACTTGGTTGGTCAAAATTATCAAAAACGTGGAAATATTGTTCAAGTAGGATTCTGCACCTCGAGTATAGTAGCAACTACAAAAGGTAGTTCATCCTCCTCTGTCCATTTTTTTAATATGCAGCGAATTGGTCCAACTACACTCGTCAAAAATAATATTGATTTGTATAACTAATTCGAGTGTGTACTATGTAAAATCATTAAAGAGAAATTCCTCCTTACAATAAATATATTTAAGGTTAGAATTCAATACCTCTGGACGGTAACGGAATCGATAGATCCCACAATCCTTTAGTGATTGTTGGTAGTTGACTAGTTATATATAAAACTTAGAGAAATACAAAAGTTGTTTCTTGTAGCGAATCATTCGCACTCCGTAGTTTTCATGGTAATTAGAAATGATTAATTTTTCTGAGTTTCTAGTAGGCTTATTTTTCCTATCCCTATCCCTTTCATTGTCGTTCCATATTGTTTTATTTGCAAGTCGAATCAAAGAAGGATGCATAAATATACTATTGTATTTGACTTTTCGATTTCAAAAATGTGTGAAAGGAGCAGAAAGTTCGAGAAATAACAAAATATTTGAAGAAACTAATTGGTCAAACTGATCTTAAATGCAAAATTATTTGAAGTAAATGGTTAAAATGTATAAATGTGAAAGTATTTGAATTATGTCCTCATATGGTCCTACCTTTGTGACGTGATGCTCTAACAAGTCATTGCGCCTTATCCATAAATGGTCGTCTCTTCGGTTTTTAGCTCATGAATAAGGTAGTTTTGGCTCATCTAAATTCGTATTTTCGACATGAAACACACATATAGGGGTGTACGTAAAAAAATTGTAAACGGTGTCAAAATTTATAAACGAACGGGAATAATAACTTTAATTATCACACTTTTAGACAAGAAATAATAGTCTTAGTCTATCGGTTTTATTGAGTCTTAAGTAAAAATGGTCCAGAGTTCAATTCTACTTCATCATAATTTTTAGTCATAGAGGCTCTCTCATATATTTATACAAAAAGTGTACTAGTTGAAGCTTGAACCTTTGACCTCATAGAGCAAAATCAAGCACATAAATTAACCAACGCACCAAGAGACAATTTATGTAATGTAATGTCATTTTTTTCTACTTATTCGTTTTCTCGCATCATTAATACATATATTTGGTAAAAGATTTCGATGAAACGGTGTCGCTTGACACCGCATCATTAAGCATGCATCCGCCGCTACACACACGTGCGTGTGCGTTTGAAATTGCACTTAAGTTTCGGCTAATATTATATATTAACCCATAATTATTAAAATATAATGAGTTCAATACTAATGACTTTGAAACATGAACTCAATCAAATTTAAATCTCAAATATGCCTCTAATTAAAAGCATCCCTTCTAACAAGTTGGGATTGTTACACAAATAGCCAGTCATATTTAATGTTTACATTTTTTAGTCGGTATATACAAATTCTACATTGATTATACATAGTTACACATATATTGTACATGGATTATATTTATATTATATATCCGTCAATTATTTTAAGTTTAAATGATTATGTGAACGATTAATTGTGTTAAATCTTCTAATAAGTTTTATGAATCGTTTTTCTACCTATTCATATTAATTTCTACGTGGGGCCATCCTTTCTTTCCGGGACAATATCATGGGTTTTAGCATGACTTTCTAAGAAAATATATAATAGTACTCGTATTAATAACTTAAAAATTAGGGGTGTACAAAGAAAATTGATAAATCGTACCAAAACGATAATTCGAGTCAAATCAGGAAAAAAAAATTCGATGTGGTTTGATTTGATTTGATTTGGTATTGGAGAATAAAACCTTACCATAATTGGTTTGATTTGATTTTAACTAAACACAAAAAAGTCAAACCAAAATCAAACCAACCCGATAGCATATTTATATAATTTAAAAAATATTTTATACCTATAAATATTTATTGTAAGATAATTTATAAATATTTCTTAAACTTTTTCTCAGTTTTATCTTTCAACGTATTATTTCAAGTTTAGACTTCACATTCTTGAATTGTAAATAAATTTTAAAGCCCATAAATGTAGTAACTCAACAAAGTTCAAATCAATATGAATCCTAACAAAAGAAATTCAGTACTTGGAATGACGATAGTGTTGGATAATTATTTTAATTTTACATTCGTTTATAATGGAAATGCATAACTTAGTTTATCTTTTTCTTTAATAATTAGTTATGTAATTAATATTAGTACTTATTAGCTATACTTATTTTAGCATGCCTATATGGTATTTTAAGATTATGTTAATTTTCATTATGGATTATGAATTAGCAATATTTATTTTATGTAATTTTATTATTTTATCTTTATTATTGAATATTTTAGTATTAATGCTATGACTTATCTCATATTATTGTGTTAATTTATTGAAAAATACATTATATAGCTATATTTTACTAGGACTTCAGAAATATTTTGAGCACAAGTTACATATTGTATGTTATGAAACTTTACTGGAAAAAGAAAAACCCCGAAAATCCGAAAAAATCTGAAAACCCCGAGAAAAACTGAGATTGAAAAACCCAACTTTGTCGGTTTGTTTTGGTTTATAAATGTAAAAATCCGACACTATTGGTTTGGTTTGATAATTAAAATCCGAATCAACCCGACCTATGTATACCCCTACTTCAAATATTTCAAAAGATTTTTCCTTTTATCATGATTTGTTAATACTGTTACTTTAAAAAAAAAAAAAGGAATAAGAAATTATGGGAGGAAGAAAATTGTGTTTTTTAAGTTTCCGTGTTGATTTGCTAAGTCTATAGGTTACAAACCAAAAGTCAAAAAGAAAGAAAAGGCGCATATTACCTTGCCGTGCACATGATGCTAATATTGTGATCTTTCACAGAAAGTGCAAAATGCAGTTTAAGAGAAGATACGTAACTCTATAAAAATACCAAATTCAATAAAATGAGAGAAACGTCAATCGACCAATAACTTTGTATGCAAGTAAAAAAAAAGAAAATCCTGACTCAACCTTGACCTTCGGGTGAGCACTTAGTTCGTACTGGGTAAGTCTCCCCTTATATATTATCCTGCAAACTATACAGGGATGTAAACCGTACTATGTAAGCCCTGTGCGACAAGATCAACCCAGAAGGTATTGAGGGGGGAATCGATCCCAAATCATCCATATAGATGACCGCGCTCTAAACCAACTAGGCAATCCCGAAGGGTTCACATTTCATTATCATCACAATGCAAAATAATTGAACAGCCAAAAGCTCAAAACTGAGATACCTGTACAGCCGAAACTAGATTCTGTGCAGCATTTGTGGGGTTTAAAAGTAAGTGAATAAAATCTCGAATCTGTTTGAAAAATTGGAGCAAAGAGAAAAGGATTTATCAGAAAGGAACTAAACTTTCTCTAATTAACAAACGTAAAAGTAGCTTTTTTGTGACTTTAGGTAGGCACATGGAGTTTCTTTTGTTAGGTCTTTGAATTTTAGTGGAAAATGATTGAAGTTCGGTGGTCATTACCTTTTTCAAGATTCCATCATTATCAATTATCACAGAATTGGATAGCACTATAAGAGAAATTGCATAGGCTCTTCTTTTTTTTTTTCCAAGTAGATATTGCCGTATAGGCTCTCCTTAATGGAATGCGTTGAAGCAACGTTAAAGTTGATTATGTGTGATTTATGTAATTACAGGTCATTGGTACGAATCGTGGAAGCGGTCACCAATGCTTCCACTAGGTTGGATTGCCTACATTATACTCCTTAGGTACGACCCTTCCTCGGACCTTGCGTGAATACAGAATGTTTTGTGTACTGAGCTGTCCTATTTATGTAGGCTCTCCTTGGCTTCTTATTCTACCGGACTTTGCTTTTCCTTTCTTTTCTTATTTCGGCGAAATCTCACTACAAATCCCAAATATACTATTTTTCTGGAAAAAAACTGAAAATAGGGGAAATTTTAGAATGAAAGAAAGGATGCTTTTGATTGTACTCTTGTGTTTTTTTATAGCAAACGAGGTATGAAAGAGATGAATTTGAGAAATAAAAACAATTTAGATTATGATTCTCGTGTCTCATGTCCCTTCTTCATAGGCTAAATAGCATGGACGTGATAATATAAGATGTCTTGTGAATAGCTTCTTTGTCCTTCACAAATAAAAGTTCCATCCTCCGCTTCCTTTTGGAGATAATAATATCACGGTTTTAGCATGATCCTGTCCAACAATTGTACTTGTATAAATTCTCCGTCGATGATCTTTTTAGTTGTCATATTTCTCTTTTGACGAGTCAATTTGATTAATCTTCCTTGCTAGATTGAAAATATTTAAAACTAAAATTTACATATTAAAAAACTATACTAAAATAGTACTACAATTTAGGTATGAGATAAAGACAGTGCATGTTTTGTCAGTTTCCATGTTCTTGCCGCTCTCGTCAATTGGAAGTCAAAAAAATTATGCCCATCACCTTTTTGTTCACATGTTAGTAAGAATGTGATCCTTCTGAGAAAGTGCAGAAAATTTCAAATAATGAAGGAGTTTTACTTGCAAATTAGAATTGCACCCTTGTATTATTAATAATGATCAGTCTTTCAGGGGATTCTGCACTGAAAGCTGTCGCTTTGCTGCTTAGAGAATTTGACATACTCCTGTCAACTTCAACCAGTTTAGAACTCAGGCATATATTGATTAATTGATCGACACATCTCCTTCATATTCAAGTTTTTTATCTCTATTCGGATAGCTTTGAGATACATAGCTTTTCTTTCTTTTTTCTGCTCTCAATCTTCACTTATTCAGTTAAGAGGGCAACAAAATAAATAATTATTCAGCTTAGTCTTTTGACCCTAAATTAATTTGAAAATTGAAAGAAACAGAATACACAGATCCACGGAAAGCTTGCTCTGGCATTTGTCATGGTGTTTAAGACCTGAAACTTCTAAGCTACGGGCCATTGACATGGAAATTAACATTCTGCTGGCAAAGTATATAGCAGAGCTCATATGGTCAGGTGGGATCCAACCCACGACGAGCTGTAAAAATAAAAAGACAGCAATAACTTACACTAATAGCAGAAATGTTTTCCTTCAATAGCATGCAATGAGCAAAATAAAGATGCAAAAATGAAGCAAAAGCAAGTTTGCAAGCGGTATTGCAACTACACTCTAGAAGATAAACAAAATTTGTATTGCTTTTTCGAGGACAAATATCATGTAGCACTGGTCTTCTTCTTCTTCTTCCTTGAGGCAAAGCTACTGGGTCCGATCTCAAGGGACATGCGTTTTGCCCTGCCAGGAAACAAAAAGTTGATGTTCACATGTTAAATTTAAATGCTTATCAAAACAAAAAGAAACAACTATAGTCATCATTCAGGACTCTTAACTCCCTCCGACATGCCAGCTCAAGAGAGGAAGGGTGCAAAAATAGAGGGGAAGGGAATGGCTGTGAATTTAAAATGTGTAGCAGGAGGCATGAAAAGTTCGACAAAATAACCATACCGCTTAGAAAGCTCTCTAGCATCATGGTTATCCTCTTCAATTCCTCCATCTGGTGACAGAAAATGTAGTAAGATCTTTCATGCATTCATCAAATACAAATTCAATAGACTGGTACCGAAAAACTAAAAACACCCAAGCCGACTTAAGCTGTTAAACTAAACCTCAATACCATAGTATATGCTTATTGATCTGCAGAGCTTTATACCATATGTAGTATGGTCTAAAAATTTTTGTTGTACAACAATTGGCTTTAAAAACAGAATAATTTATTCATGAATAATATGTATGAGAAGGAAAAAACAGAATAACTACGACCGAATAGCTATTTTCTCATAAATAAAAACAGAATAACTACGACCGAATAGCTATTTTCTCATATTGGGATGGAAAATATTCGACGAAATCTCCGTAAGAAGGTAAAAACATATAATGTTGAGCTCCATCAAATTTAAGTCTATCATATTGGAGCATGAGCTGCAATTCACTAGCCACAAGCAGTATGTATAAAATATAATTTTGCTCAAATAAAGAAGAGAAAATAGCACATTCAAGATTGTGCAAGGGCAATGTTAGCCCTTTGCCTCACCGTCGCCAAATTTGTATGCAGTGTGTAGGTTTTTACATATCTGCTTACAGAATTATATGTGGGCTTTTGGCGATGTCAACCTTATTCCCTTATAAGAATTAATAAGAAATTTTGGAATACATACCTTCCACATTAGCAGCATCATCTTCTGGTCCTGATTCTGAACCAGATCCCCATCGATCACCTCCATCATCATAGTCCCAACGTTCACCAGCTGGAGGTATCCAAAATTCAGCGTCTTCTTCCGAGTCACTGTTCTTTCCAGAAGAATCCCTTATTTCTGATATAATCTTGCTAGCATCTTCTGTTTCTTTCTTTTTGTTTTTCTTCTTGTCCCGACGACTAGCTTTGCTATCTGTCTTCTTAGCTGCTTCATCTTCTCCTTGCTTTTCTAGCCCTCCGTTTTCAATTTCATTTTCAGTTTCCTTTTTCTCTGTTAAAATTAGTGCATGTATCATTAGTGGTACTCAATAGAATGCACAAGAACCTCATATACATACACAGACCTTCCTATAAACAAGTCACTGGAGGCTCATTACAAACCTAACATTTTGAGGAACCGTTTCCCATTCATATGCTTCCATACGTGCTCCTCAGACTTATTAACTGTATCTCCTGTTAATTTACATATCAATTTTGACCTGCAAGAATTGAACATTAAATTACAGAACGGATGAAAACTAGCAGAAACCCAATAGGAAAGTGCACATGCGCACACACACACAGATATATATTTCCTCCATAATTTCCAACAGATTTTGGTCCTAGCATGCAACAAACGACTAATTTCTATGTGGTATATCCAAAGTTTTTATTTGTATTTTTATAAGGAGCCAAAGTATTCCAACAGATTGCTACAACCTTTCACAATTCAAATTATCACATAATACTAAGTTCTTTTTTTTTACGGTAGTATCCAGGCTAGCTTGTGCGCCTGTCAACTCTTCCACCGTACCACCTCCCACCAGCACATGAATCGGATAACTCTGCACACCAAGGCTTAGGGAGATAACAAGAAATCACCTAATATTTTTTTGCCTCCAGTGAAATTTGAACTAGAGTCATGGTTCTCTTTTTCACACGTCGTACTAAGGTGTTAAGCTGTATATACGCATTATAATGCATTTTCAATATTCAATATACAATATTCCGTTATGTTAACGGGAATAGCGAACCAACCTAATATATACCTACTATGAGAATTGTGGTTTTCTTTTGATAATTGTGGTGTACGGGCTAACTTGCACTCACCTTGACTAATTTCATGGATACCAAGTACTCCCACCAGCAATAGGTACCGAGTAACTCTTTGTGGATTTTTTAGGCAATGTTCCTTAAAACCCTTCTCACTCGCTTGAGAGTACAAGATATCGTTAAAATGCTACAGCTTGAAAGCTCCAATTAATTAATTTTTTCAAACTACTAATCTACTCCTCCTTCCTATAGAGCTTCACTAGTTTCATAAGTTCCTAATGAAGGTTCAACTATTACCAGTGTGTCGTACGCCAAATTCAGCAGATATAACCCCCATTAAAAAAAGAAAATCATTTTACCGCTTTCCATTATAAAACCCTAGTAAAAGAATAACTAAGGAAAGAGGAAACAGTTTCAATTTACCGATTGAAAGGGTCTTGGTCGAACATGTTGAGAGGAGGTTTATTTTTAGAAAGAGCAGCATCGATTAGACCCAATCGGCAGTGCTTGCTTTGAGCATAAGATTCCCTGGCGTGCGCCGGCAGCTCGTGGCCTGTTTCCACGCATTTGTAGCGACCATTCTCCAGCTTTTTGAATCTCGGCTTCCCCAACAAATTGAAACCTTCTTTCCCACTGGAGTTATCGCCTTCTTCTCCTCCGCTTGCTTTTTTCGCCATTGCCTTTTAGTAACAAGCTGAGTTGAGTTCAGGTTAGGGCAAAGGAGAGGAAGTGAGAGCTCAGTTTAACAATGCATAAATTATTTTTTGACCCCAACTAGAAAACGAAATAAGGAAACAAGTCCCTCTTTTCCAATTTTTTTCTTAACTTTTGTTTTGCATAAAAGCACAAGGAGACAACAATTTCTTCTTTTCTTTTGGCAATAAAATTTTTACTAATATTTTTTAGATAAGCCTTTTGCTCCATTTAATTACAGCGAAGGAATGACGTCCCATATTTAAGTTCATAACTTGTCAATTTTACCCTTAATGACATAGTTTTATAGAAATAATTAAGATTTTAAGATTATTTTAATGATACATTTGGTATGTTATGTATTTATATAGAGAGAACTTGAGTGTCAAACTAGAACTAATTTAATACAAACGATATTAAATGATACTACTCAGAATGAACTGTAAGGTAATGATGAGCAATAAATATAAATGGCAATAAATATAAATAGGGAGAACGGTTCACTCAAATATTGAATAAGATGGATGATTCTTACTTCTGACAACAATGTGAGGCAAATGGATATGGGAATATACAATTTACTCAACTCTCTACTAGCAAGTTCCCTCCGTAGCCGAAGCATATAAATAAATATAGTGGATTTCATCAAGGAGGCTGTCATAATCCAAATCAAGGGGAAAACCCCTCAGATGAACTGCCTTTTTTGCCAAACATTTCTCACGATTCCAAATATTTATATTTCAAGAGTAAACTTTTTATAAGAGTTCTTATTGTAGTCAATGTTACATGCCTTTTGCCCTCTTTCTTTTACTATTTATATGGGATATTCTCAAAAATCCTGAAAAAATATAGCAAAGGGAATATTCAAAAGGATATTCCCTTTGATAGTTCCAAGGCTATACTAGCCGTTATTCCTCTTTTTCGCTACTCGACCTCGGCCTTAATAGATTGCTTGCCGGCTCCTTATTGTTAAGCCATGGTCGACCTCGGCCTAGTCGCTCATGATGAGTCGTAGTTCTCTCAATCGATCATCTCTTCATTCCGAATTTTTTTAGCTGGATTTTGACCCATACAGTTATTCCATCCGCTTATCGAGGCCGTCTTTTGGTCGACCTCAATGAGCGGACTTCATCAACAGTAATTCTTGAGAAATTCAGACATGGAGGTTGAGTAATGACGATCGTTGCTGAGGTGATGATGTGTCGCTCTGAGAGTTGCAGTCAGTGAGGCAGGTTCAGGATGACGTCATAGTTGTATGCGTCATCATTACGCGTCTTCCCAATGCGTTGTATCGTTCCTTGAGCCTCCATTATTTCGATTCTAGTGTCGTTTGACGGTTGAGTGCATCGCTTTGAGCGCCATGGTTTTGTATAAATAGGAAGGGAGAGACCCTTTGGAGAAAGTTTTTACCTTCTCCGATTCTTCGATCTTGACCCCTTCGTTCTCCTTCTTCTTGTGTTCTTAGTTCCTACAACTTCCTATCTCCATTCCTTATATATTTTCGTCTCCGCCGTATATACATCAACACAAGATGGCCAGCATAACTCCTAACTCTGAGATGATCTCGAACCCAACTCCGCTATCAGTGGCTATGCCTTCTGGTGGAGGGGAGGCCGTGGCTATGGAGGACGAAAGCTTCCCTACTGTGGAAGAGATCGTTCCTCGTAACCTAGGATCCAGGTCGGATTTTTCGAAGGACCCTGCACACGACCCTGAGCCTATAAAGTCCGAAATAGAAGCAAAACATATAGCCGCACTCAGGACCAAATACAACATCCCCGCTCACATTGACCTGGTTTCAGCGGGGAACGACGTGATCCAGGTTCATCATCCCGGGTACTGCGTGTCACGACCCAAAATCCATTAAGGTCGTGATGGCGCCGGACACCACTGTCGGGCAAGCCAATCATTTAAATAGTTAATAAAATCTTTATTTTTAAAATTCTTGAAGTCATTCCTTTTTCATTTTCTTAAATAATAATTAGCGAACCTCCACCGAGAAATCAACAATATCTTTGGCAAAGTTAAATAGTGAATGCATCTCATAATTTCCCCAGAACCCAGTGTCACAAGTGCATGAGCTAATATATAAGAATTATACATGTACTACAATACTTGTACGGAATACAAACTGGACAAGTAATTTAAACTAAATACAATACATCTGAGGAAGACTCTACCGGCTGCGGGTCGTCTCCGGATGGTGCAGCTCGTCTAAGTCTCCAAGTCGGTCACATCACTGCGTCAAGCAGGGCCACTATCTATGAATGTACCTGTGCAATAAAAATACACAGCAAGTGTAGTATGAGTACGAAAATAACGTGTATTCAGTAAGTATCCCGCCTAACCTCGAAGAGGTAGTGACGATAGATCGACTTTGACACTTACTAGAGGTCCAACAATATCAAATGCACCAAAGAAATGTATTAATATAAAGCAATGTAAATACATAAGACATACAAGTATAGATTACGTGGTACATTTTCCCTTTTTACAATTTACTCAACTCTCTACTAGCAAGTTCCCTCCAGCCGAAGCATATAAATAAATATAGTGGATTTCATCAAGGAGGTTTTCATAATCCAAATCAGGGGGAAAAACCCTCAGATGAACTGGCTTTTTTGCCAAATATTTCTCACGATTCCATGAGGATGATGTATATTTATAGGAAATGCCGAGGCGAACAGCCCGATCCAACATAAAAGTAAATTGTACACCGCCGAAGGGTCGAACGGCGCGAACCATAGATGCATCTATTAAACTGTCATGGCGTACGACCCGCTCCCATGAGAGTGTGGTACATAAATCCTGCCGAGGCGAACGGACCGATCCCATAAGAGTGGTGAAAAGGAATCACCCCGCTCGTGGAATATAAATTGCGAAGCGGTCATACATAAGCATATACATTCAAACAGTACATCCCGTCTATATTGGGAAACAATTACCCAAGAAATGAAAATTTCGCTTTTAATGGTCACAAAGATAGCATTTAAATCTTTTTCTAGAAATTCGTTTGTCAAGTTCGATAAGGTTTAAATGTTTTGAAATTCGTCAGCAAAGATACAAGTACGGCAAATAAAACATGCTTTCGGGTCCTAGACTACCCGGACATAAGTATAATAGTAGCTACACACGAACTCTCGTCACTTCGTGCGTATGTAGCCCCCATAAATAGTAGCACATATTTAATTAGTTCACCTATGGGGACGATTCCCCCTCACAATGTTAGAAAGGAGACTTACCTCGCTCCGAAGATTCATAACCGGTCTCTAAGCCCCTCCGACGACTCAAATTGATGCACAACGCCCCAAAACTATCCAAATAACGGGCAAACCAATGAAAATATACTCTAATACTTATAACAATTTAATTTACATAAATTTCCAACTCTGCTCGGAAAGTTGACAAAATTACCCTCGGGCCCACATGCCCGGATTCCGAAATTTCTTGAAGATAAATTCTACCCATAGCTTTACTAACTCAAATATATAATTTACTCTAATTTTCATGCTTAAATTCATGGTAAAAGTCCAAAATTCCAAATTCTAGGTCTTCCCCAAAAATCTCAAATTTATACTAATTTTGCATGTCTAAATCCATGTAAGATCACATATTTAACTCAAAAATAGGAAGAAATCACTTACCTAGTGTTGTTTGGTGAAAATCCCTCCTTGAGCTCTCCAAAAATCGTCCAAGCCAAATGAAAGAAATGAAATAAATGGGCCAAAACTCGTTTTTAAAACAATCTGCCCAGGTGCTTCATCGAATTGTACCTTGCATTGTGCAGGTTGTACATCCTATTACAATTTTCCCCTGATGTACACCTTCTATTGAAACGCTCATAACTCCTTGTAGAAATATCCAAATGATAAACGGTTTAAATATTTAGAAACTAGACTTGAATATCTTTCATTTTATAGTCTGTACACCATATAACTCTTTATATATTCTGAGATATGAGCTTGCAAAGTCGGCTCCATGCATCAGAAAACTCTGTCGAAGCTACTTCACTCGCCATCATTAATCGATCATAACTTTCTGATCAAATGTCCAAATCATGAATGGTTTAACTTCTTGGAAACTAAAATGCAAGGGATACAACTTTTATGTTTTCCGAATTTTCATATTCCTTATAGATTTTGATATACATTCTTCAAAAGTCAGCTCTACGATCACACCAATTGCTGTCCAAAACCAGCTGTTGCAGCAGAAAAATCAGCAGCTCCTTTGTCCGAAATCTATTCTGTTAACCTTCCTAAATCCACTCGAGGTCCTCGGGACCTTAACCAGCTATACCAACATGTCCCAAAACATAATGCGAATCTGCTCGAGGCTTCAAATCACATCAAATAACATCGAAACAATGGATCGCAACTCAATTCAATCCTTATGAACTTTGAAATTTCTAACTTCTACATTCGATGCCGAAACCTATCAAATCATGTCCGATTGATCCCAAATTTTTCACACAAGTCACATTCAACATTACAGACATACCCCAACTTTCAGAATCACATTCCGACCCCGATATCAAACTTTCCACTTTCGGTCGGATTTCTCAAAAACCTTCAAATTTCTATCTTTAGCCAAATGACTTCAAAATGACCTACGGACCTCCGAATTCACTTCCGATCGCGCTCCCAACTCCAGAATCACCATACTGAGATATTCCCAGACTTGGAATCCCAAACGAATATCAATATCACTAAAATTCACTTCAACCCAGACTTATAAAATTTCTTCTAAAATGCTGACTTCTACAATATGCGTCGAAACGCTTCCGGCTCATCCAAAACCCGATCCGAACTTATGTCCAAGTCCGAAATCATCATACGAACCTGCTGGAACCTTCAATTCTGATTCTGAGGTCGTTTACTCAAAAATCCAATCTTAGTCGATTCTTCCAACTTAAGGCTTCTAAAATGAGAATTTTCTTTCCAAATTGACTCTAAACTTCCCGAAATTCAGTTCTGACCACACCTACAAGTCATAATACCTGAAATGAAGCTACTCATGGCCTCAAACTGCTGAACGACGTGCTAGGGCTCAAAATGACCGTTCGGGTCGTTACACTGCGCGTTTTACGCCTACCCGTTCCAAGTGGACTACTCTCTTCATCTTCCTCCTTTGGCAGAGGAATTTTGTCATTATTACGGCGTCTGTCCATCCCAACTCTCCCCTATATTTATAAGATTTTCCTTATGATGACAAAGTTTGCAGAGCTGGCCGGCTGCAAAGTCTCTATCCGTCATCTACTGCATCTTTTCGCGCCAAACTTCCACAGGGGTACGATGTTACATCTTCGCCATGGCGGGACCAAAGGGCTAGTGGCAGGAATGGACGACAAGGTGAATTGTCGATTTTGGTTCAACTTCTTCTTTGTCAAAACCGAGCACGTAATGGCGAGCCCCAGTTGATTTCTCGAGCAGTGGAATTTTGCCCGTAAGTGCTCTCGTTGATTGAAGTACTTTATTTCCCTTTCTTCCCTGTTTTGTGGCTTAATCGTTTTCTTTCCCTTTCGTGTATCTGAGAAATATCCCCCTTCGTTGGTCGCCAATATCTGTGACTGGGTGGCCCAAGTTTTGCCCCACACTAGGGATTCGTGACTGGGCGTCCTTCAACAATAAATTCATGCCCAAGCCCTCGACTAGTAAGTCGGGTTCCATTGTTTAAATACTTCGATCTCACTGCAGTCTCTTTTCTTCTTTTACTTCCATTTTTCTCGTTGGTTTTAGGTCGGAGGGCTTCTAAAAGGCGAAGGTTCTCGAGTCACATTTCGCCAAGCAGTTGCCTCGACCGGGATGCAGTTCTTGTTGGACGAGTCTGTGTAGAATACTTCCTCTCAGACTCCGGCTTTAAGTGAATCCAATTTTCAAACGGCTGTTCTACCAACGGAGACTCTGGCCTGCCCGATACTGCACCTAGTAGACGAGTCTTCGCCCGGTAAGGAGAAAGTGGCTCCGCTGAAAAGGCGGAGAGTTGAGACCGGCGGTGTGGTTATGGATATGACCGTACCTTAGAGAGACGTTATTTTGGACGTGGAATCGGCGTGTCCTTCAGTTGCCGGGACTGTTCCCTCGCTAGAGGTCGCCGTGGAAGGGAGGCTGTCGGAGGTAGTAGAGGTTGCCATGGAAGAGGGGCGGTCAGGGGCGCTGAGGTCGCATCATCGTCCGCCGAAGGGAGAGGAAATACAGTTATCATGGACGATGATGGGTCTGGCTTTGTCATAGACCTCGAGGAGGTGCAGACGTTCGACGAGGGGTTCACTCGGGTAGAGGTGATAACGGAGGGTTCTACCCGAAACATCGTCATCTCCATGGACTATAATCCATCAGTGAACTCGGAGATCATGGTCCCAACTTTGGCTCCCCTCTGCACGGGCATCGGGAATAGGACTTTGCAGACATTGAAGGACGTCGACATGTTGTTAGACATCTCTAGGATGGCCCTGTGGGTAAGTTGTCTTTTTGGTATTTTCGTATCTTTCCCTTTTCTTCACCTCGTTCATTTTTGCTGGTTGTTTTCTAGCTGTTTCAGACTCTCATTCTGGAGATTGAAAGCGCCCGTCGAGGAGAGAAGAGGAAGACTCTCTACAAAAGAATGGAATCTAAGTACAGAGAGTATCGTACCAAGCACCGTACATTGAGAAGCATACTCGGCGAGGACGGTAAGTTCCAGTCTCTCCGAGACGAGCTGAAGCAGAAGGATGACGAGCTCGTAAGAGACATTAGTAGATACAACGAGCTCGAAGGGACGTTGAGAGAAAGAAATGACGAGCTTGAGGTGAGCAAGGGGGCTATGGCCGAGTGCGTCGACCTCCAGGCTCAGGTGGCCTCCTTGGGGGCCGAGCTCGAGCAGAGTGAAGCTAGAGCCAACAATTTGAATGATGAGTTGGCCACAAAAACGGCGGAGTTTGATAGAGCTGAGGAAGCCATAACGACTATTGTGGCAGAGGCGAAGGCATTGACGGGTTCCATCCGTGAATTCAGATTTGAGCGGGCAAATGAAGTGGAGACGTCTGCGCTTAAGAAGGCGAGGCTCGAAGAAAGGATTGGTGGCCTAGAGACGGAGGTCTTGGACCTGAACGAGAAGATTGCCGTCCTCAAGGACGAGAAGGCGCACCAGCTGGCTCAACCGTCTTCCTCCCACGCTTCTACTTATCCTAATGTTCCACGGTATTTGTACGAGAAGTGGGTTCATGTTGAGGCTCACCTAGATATATTCAGGGGCTTGATGGCGGCCGAGAAAGCTTCTGAGGCAAAATTTGAGGATGCTCGTGTTAAGGCACGTGCAGCTCGGGACGCCTGTGGCTGTGACCCCCGTACGCCAGGGGAGGGTGATTATAAAGATTATCTGGACGGGCTCGAGCCGGGTTCTTGGTATGATGATGAATACTCCAATGGCGAGGGTGCTGGTGATGATGGCGACGGGGGCGGAGCTGTCGAGTAGTGTACTTACTTTTTACTTTTGTTCTTCTTCTTTTTTGCGGGCACTTGTTTGGCCCTTGTAAGATATCTTTTGGAATGATAATACTTTTGCTGTCTGTTCTTAAACTTCTTGTTTTTCCTTTTAATGTTCTCCTCAATTGACTACCTAGATTGCGATTCACTTAGGCCGACTGTAAGTTGAGCTCGTGCGAGGTCAAACCGTTACTTAATTAGTTCAATCCAAGTTGTATGCAAGTGTCTTAATTAATCCGAACAGGGTCGAATATGAGTCAATTCAAACGAGGTCGAATGTAAGTTGGTTCGAACGAGGTCGAGTGTAAGTCGTTTTGAGTGAGATCGAATGTCGACTTATAAATTAATTCGAGCAAGGTCGAATGTACGATTCAAGCAAGGTCGAATGTAAGTCGATTCGAGCAAGGTCGAATTTTGACTTTAAAATTGATTCAAATGAGGTCGAATGCAAGTCGATTCGAGCAAGGTCGAATGTTGACTTTAAAATTTATTCGAACGAGGTCGAATGTAAGTCGATTCAAGCAAGGTCGAATCTTGACTTTAAAATTGACTCGAACGAGGTCAAACGTTGGTTGATTCGAGCGGGGTCGAATGACAACTTATATATTAATTCAAACGAGTTCGAATGTAAGTCGATTCGATCAAGGTCGAATGTTGGTCGATTCGAGCGGGGTCGAGTGTAGTTTCACGGATTGGCGTAATGTGTAAACTTGGTGGAGACATGTGAACATCATGTGTTTGCATATTTCGCTTTGTTTATACATTCATTAGAGAAGTTTACATATTTTTCCTCTATTCGTACATACATTGGAGAAGTCCCAGTCTATCCATCTATCTAGTCCCTTCATTGGTAGATCTGGATAAATAGTTGACAGGCCGAGCAATGAATTTATACTTAACTTCGAGAGGCCCTCTTCGTCGCCTTGTTAAAAAACTCCCCGAGAAAACCCAATTGGGACAAAACTCGGGTGAGGGAAAAAGAGTACGACTTGGGGGACATCTTATCCTTAGAAGTTGAAGTATTTAAGGTGGGTGACGTTCCAATTATTTGGTAGTAATTTTCCCTCCATTGTTTCTAGTTGGAACGACCCTTTGCTTGTTGTCGTCGTGATTTTGTATGGGTCGTCTCAATTGGTCCCTAGTTTGCCTTCTTTTGGATCTTTGCTCGCCCGTGTTTTGGCCTTAAATACATAGTTTCCGACTTTGAGTGGTCTGACCTTGGCATTTTTGTTGTAGTACCACTCTACCTGTTGTTTTTGGGCTACCATTATTATGTAACTCTTCGTTCTTCGGCCTCGTCGAGGTCTGCATTCTACTTTTGTCATTGCTTGACCCGCTCTCATTTGAATACCTTAGACTTGGTTCTCCGACCTCGATTGGTATCACTGCATCAGTCCCATAGACTAGTGAGTATGGTGTTTCCCCTGTGTTTGTCTTTGGCATGGTGCGATATGCCCAAAACACTTCTGGTATCACCTTTGGCCATAGTCCCTTGGCGTTTTCAAATTTCTTTTTCATGATATTCAATATCGTTTTGTTGGAGGATTCAGCTTGTCCGTTGCCGGCTGGGTTATATGGCGTGGAGAGTATTCTATTGATGTGCCATTTCTTGAAGAACTCAATGACTTTTTTCCCTGTGAATTGAGGTCCGTTGTCACAACTGATTTCTTTGGGGATGCCGAAGCGGCACACGATGTTCCTCCATATAAAGGCTATCACTTCTTGTTCGCGTATTTGGGCGAATGCACCTTCTTCCACCCATTTGTCGCGCCCCTTTTTTCTCTCCTTTCAGATTAGTCAGGGTTTTTGACGTTATTGGGACAACTCGTTTCCTTTTGGGAAAAGGGATGTGAAGGACTTGAAGAGTCGCCACCTAACAAATTAAGGTGCGTTAGGGCACCTATTTAGGGTTATAATAACACTAATTGAATAACCAGAGATTGGGTAAGGGCTTGAAATTACTCCAAGGGGAATGTGTTAGGCACCCCTCAAAGTCCACAACTGTGGTTCCCGACCAAACAAACTTTGTGAATTTTAGCAAGTAGAAAATAAACAGTCAAGTATACACATGGCAACAAGTAATGGTTGTGAAAAGCTTCACAGTCTAAGCACACATATGTAGGGAATAGGGGAGTCCTATATTATAGGATCACATCAATGCAATGCCCGGTAATCACTCCTCAGTGAGGGGATACACGTGACATTAGAGCACCGGTCATCATATCCATATCTTCCCTTTACCCCACCCCTTAGCGGTTATTAAGAGAATTTAATTAGCGATCTCTATGTGTGCTGTTACCGTCCCTTCTCAAGGGTCCTGGAGGAATTTAGGACCTCTAAGTATAGGTAGTTCTAGACAGACCCCTAAGGTTTTAAAAGGATAAAATTCTAAGCGACAGGCAAGAACAAATATGGTTGATCTAATAAATGCAGGAAAGCAGTTATGAGGCCCAGATTTACCTCCAAGTAATGCACATAATCTGCACGTCTCAAACACAAACAAGAGGCGGTTTCATTAGGCAGAATCCTAAGACAGGATATCAAAGTGAATGTCAATGCACTGAAATATGCAACTTTATTTTTATAAACTCAGGAGCAGGGGCCTAATCAGTTTGCTTACTGATTTTTAAGCCTGTTAACCTTTAGACAGTTTAGAAGTTCTTTTTTGCCTAAAAGCATGTTGTTCTAGATGTTACGAAAGTGCAGGGAGTATTGCCAGTTTTATCTAAAACAGGATAATAGTATGTGAGATTGTTTTTACCTTTTTCATGAATCAATAGTTAAAACTAGGCGCTTAAGAAATGCAAACGGTGTGCCTAATACATGATTTCTAAATGCACAGAAACGACAATTTTATGTCAATGATCCTTAAATTAATAGAATTCCTAAAGCATGATTTCTAAATGCACAAAAGGGTTACAGAATGATCGAAACATGATTTTTTTGAATGCACAAGAGTAACAACTTTTATGTTAACATTGTTTATTGTCCAAGGAGCAGGATTTCTAAGCGATAAATATAAAGCATAGATGAGATGCTGAAACAATAGACATGAAATCCTAGGAGCATGATATCTAGTGCATGCTTGGCATGGTTTGAATGAACATGCTGGTCCTAAAACATGGATTCTAATGCAGATAGAAATAATGTAAAGCTTAAAACATTCTTTCTACTCGATGATATTAACAGAACTATATGGATACCCTCCCCATTTCACTATCCATCCCCAATATCTGTTTACAATAATTATTACAAACCAATAGCTGAATGAATTACATAAATAGATAGAAAAGAAGAAGTTAAATTAAAGGGAGCCTGAAGCAGGACCAAATGTACCCTGAGCATACCAAATGTTCATAACCTCGACTGTCAGAGTTTCATAGCCTTTCTCATGTCCGGGCGTGTCAGAGTTTCCTAAGGACCTCAAGGATCCCGGGCAGTGCTCGCACCCAGATTTCATAATCAGAACTGAGTAAGTGCAGTGTGGAAGAACCAGCCCCGGTGCATCAAAGTTCAGAGGGATCTCACAGGAATCCCAAGGCAGTCACACACTGGAGGGGCAGAACCTAAGGACCTAAGAGTAGAGTGAGAGTGCTTGACATAGTTTTGAAAAGGTTTTAATATGAAAACAGTATCGAAAAATGACTCAGTTGAGTGAAGAAGTTTTATGAAAATAGAGGGGTTGATTAATAGTAAAATAGTTAAACAAGAACAGTGTCAACCAAACAAGCAGCATATCAACCATAGAGCGAGCAGATTCCACAGTGCTCAACAACAGACTTTCACACAGGGCGGTTGGGAACTGGGGACACATAGGGCATGTATAGAACACATAACAGGAAAAAACACAGAGGTTTTGTAAGGGGTTTATGGGATTAGGTGATAACTAATGGTACCAACACAAAATGAATTCCAGAACAAACAGCTGAGGGCATAGAATCAGACAACTTAAGGTGACAAAATTGCTTTGCAAAGAAAGGTTCATACTAGAAACCAGGCAAACATATATAGAGCAGAGTCAGGCTGGGACATGCCACAAAGGGATTAAACAAGTTTATAAACATGCTGATCCTAAGTTGAATTAGGACAAAACTAATATGCTAAGTGAAGCAGTAATGTAAACATGTTAATTACATGTTGAAAATCTAAACAATGGACGGAAGTAGACTGATGATTAGTAAACTAAAGCAGTAAGTAAACAAATTGAGTTTGGAACTTGGATTTAAATCAGAACATACCAGTTAAAGAGAAACAGATACTAAGTATATGGCAGTAGAGTGCAATAATTAGCCTTGGCTTGCAGCCGGCTAATTCAATTGAAGCAACAAGTAGCAAGAAATAGCAGAAAGTTTTTTTTAAGTATGAGAGGGAGTTTTTTGAACCAGCGAGTTCGTGTCTAATGAGAGTAGAAGAGAGCATATATATAGCAGTTTGAGAACTAGGTAAATAAGGTAAGATTCGAAATTGTTTAGTGATTGAAGAACTCAAAATCAATTAGAGTAAAAATCATTGCGATAGTTATTTCAAACGGTAAAAGACAGGTAACAAATAAGGTAAGAGATTATATATAGCTGGGATATAACAACTAAGGAAATAATTCAAACAAAGTACAGGTATAGAGTAAGCGATTAAGGCTAGGTACATAAGGTTCTAATTAAGGAAATAACATAAGAATCAATTAACAGTATAGTCAACCACATAATTAAGGCAAGAAAATAATTTAAAAGTCGAAAAAAGGCATATATAGGCGGGAAGAAACAAATCAGAAACCCTAATAAGCATAATAGGGTAGAAATCACAGAGACTCAGAACATATTCATGAGAAACAGGCATACACACAAATCGCATGAACAAATCGGCAAAGACAAACTCAGGATTATAGTGTTAAAACTAGGTTTTAACATAACAAGTTATGAATAAAAAGTAATTTTAACAAAAAGTCGTTTAAACATCAGAGAACAACATTAAAAAGACCAGAAATATATTTTGAAGAAAAGTTCCGGAAACCCTAATGGGAAAATAAAGCGACGCTTTGAGAAATCGAAAGGTTTCTCATAAAACAAACGAAAATAACTCAGAGAAATCCCAGATCTGTTATAGATATAAGAAGTACAGTAGAAGAGGTTAGGGTTTTCTAAAAAATAACCCAGAAATAGAGAGACCGGCTTAGAGACCCATAGGTCTAGCCGGAAAAAAGAAAGAACTTACTCGATCGAGCCATTGTGGCCTCAGAATGGTAAGCACGGACTTAGGGGAGGGAAGTGAACGACCACTGGTCCCTTGAGGACCTCGAGACGGCAAGAAATCGGGCATGGAGAGCCATTAGAGGCTAGGGGTGGTAGAGAATCCATCATAGTCGACGGTAGGCAAGCAACGACGAAGGGAAATTAGGGTTAGGGCGGAGAGAATTTGGAGAGGAGAGTGAAGGGTGACGACGGAGTGTGAGAGGAGAAATGAGGGGTTTGGGGGGTTCGTTTAGTTAAATTAGGAAAGGTTAAATCTGGGCCATTAGTCAAAATTTATCAACGGCCAAGATTAAATCAGCATCGGGCCGGGTAGATTTAGGAATTGGACTTGGGTTCTGTTAGATCAGATATAGTTAGGTGTTTGGGCTGGTCTAATTAGGCTAAAATTGAAATAGAATAGGCTAGTTGTTAAATATCCAATTTAAATTAATTAAAATAATTTGTAAAATGGCTAATAATTATAAAAAATGAATTTCATGCATTGAAAATAGTTTTAAAATGATTATTTAGTATTTAAAAATACAAATGACTAATTTTTGGTAAAAAATAATACAAAATTATATGTTTGGGCTATAATTGCAAAGTTATTGTGATTATTGCCAAAAGGTGCCAATTTGGCTATTTATGAAATAATTTGGTCTTAATAGGACCATAAATAATAAATTAAATCAAGAAATGTTTTTTTAAAAATCATTTGTGATGCAATTTTGTAATTATTTATTGGGAATAAAATACTGAACAAATTAATAAAACGTAGAAAAATTATGAAAAAATACCAATTTATACTAATGCATGATTTTGAGGGTATGTATGAAATTTAGAAAAAAATATTTTGGGAAAAATTGGGTATCAACAGCTTCCCCTCTTTACTTGGAAAGGATGAAAGAGTTGTCGGGTAAAGATATGATGACCAATTTTGACCGAGCGAAACGGTTTGAGAGACTTAGGTCGTACCCTGGCTTCTGAGCTGTCTACATATCCCTGGTTTTACAGGAATCAGGTTGTATGTAGTTCCGGGTTCACCCGCGAAGTATACCGGTGAAGTTATTACAAGAACGGACGCAATATCTAGGGACGGGCAAATGAACGGTTCACGGTTCACGGGAGAGGTTAGGTTTAATATGGTTGGCAGAATTGGAGCGGGATCGCTCCTGCTGGGATAGTCGTCGCTCACCGAGTTACCTGCAAATAAGAATACTACAAGCATATATTGTGCATAAATTTAGACATGATGCAGGTTCCCGTTGGACTATGAAAGCCGTCTTTGGACGGTTAGGGATGACGTCCTTAGACCATGATGTTTTGGGCCATGAATTGTTTGATGAGAGATTTGCAGGCTATGAAATGGTGTTCTCGGGCCATGAAGATGGTTCCTTCGAACTATGACGCCTTTGAATAATGATATGCGAATTGAGAGAGATCCTCAGGCCATGACATGGTGTCTTCCGGCTATGAGGATGATGTCCTTAGACTATAACGCCTTTGTACAAGTTGGCGATATTTCACCCCATGAGATGCAATAATATGATGTTGACAAGACAAGGCTTAGTCTTGCGAAATGGAGGGCAGAGCTTGGCCCGAAAGAGGAGCGAAGTAAATAATGCTTGAGAGACATCGCTTAGTCTCGGGAAAAAAGTAAATTGGAGGCAGAGATTAGCCTCATGAAAGTATGAGACAGAGCTTAGTATCATGCAAACGAAGGCAGAGATTAGCCTTATGCAGGGTGGAGGTAGAGCTTAACCTCATGCAGATAGGAAGGCAGCGATTAGCTTTATGCAGATGGAGGCAGAGCTTAGCCTCATGCCAAATACGGTACATAGCTTAGTCCCATGCAAGATGAAGGCGGAGCTTAGCCTTATGCAGAAGAATAAATAGCAAATGATAGTAGAATTTCTTAGCTGGTAGCAGATTTCGATATTGCGATTATTGTGAGAATTATGACTTTGAAGCGTGTTTATCCTTTGTTCCTGCATCCAAAGAAAGATCGTGAGTTCTGTGGATGGGGAAGGTCGGTCCGTATCCCTTGTGTCTTTGCTTGACTCGTTCTGCCTGGTCTGATGATCCTGTTTAAGTTATCGGGCTAGCGTTTGCTAAACAGAGCTATTTTGAAAGCAAGCGTACATGATTTTGCAAAGACATAGTATGAAACATATTTTAAGAATTTAGATGAACCGTTGACCGTGACACGGTTCAAGACATTGCAACCTCTCATGCTACAGAATTTTGAGGGTCCTCCTCAAAATTCTGCCCCAGTTAGATGGGTTGACGTTTCTGACTGTTGCGCATGCTGCGATCGGCTGAACTTGCTTCAGAATTTTTAGGGTCCTCAAAATTCTGCCCCAGTTTCCAATTGTGGGGGGGTGAGATTTTTATTGAATTGTGACCGAACCCAGGGTTGCCTACGTATCCCCTCTTAAACGGGAATCAGGTCGGGCATAGTTCAGTTACATCATTTGGGAAAGCATAAAGAGTTACACATAATAGCGCTTGACTGCATCGAAATTGATTGGTTTTGGCCAGACTTCTCCGTCCATTTCTGCAAGTATGAGAGCTCCTCCCGCCAGTACTCGATGAACCATATATGGACCTTGCCAGTTGGGAGAGAATTTCCCTTTGGCCTCATCTTGATGTGGAAAGATCTTCTTTAACACCAGTTGCCCCGGTGTGAACTGTATTGGCTTGACTCTTTTGTTGAAAGCTCTGGTCATTCTGCTCTGATAAAGCTGTCCGTGACATATTGCATTCATCCTTTTCCCGTCTATGAGGGCTAGCTGCTCATAATGACTTATTATCCATTCTGTGTCGCTGAGCTCAGCTTCTTGTATGATTCTTAAAGAAAGAATTTCCACTTCAGCAGGAATAACAACTTCCGTACCATAAACCAGCAAGTAAGGAGTTTCCCCTGTTGATGTGAGGACTGTGGTGCGGTATCCCATTAAGGCAAATGATAGCTTTTCGTGCCATTGTATGTGTTTTTCTATCATCTTTCTCAGTATCTTCTTGATGTTCTTGTTGGCGGCTTCTATAGCTCTATTCATCTGAGGTATGTAGGTTGTGGAATTCTTGTGCTTGATTTTGAAAGTCTCACACATGGCTTTCATCAGATCACTGTTTAGATTGGAGCCGTTGTCTGTAATGATTGATTCTGGAACTCCAAACCGACAAACAATATGGTCACGGACAAAGTCTGCCACGACTTTCTTAGTCACTGCTTTGTAAAATGCTGCTTTGACCCATTTGGTGAAGTAATCAATAGCTACTAAGATGAACCTGTGTCATTTGAGGTTGTGGGCTCGATCGGTACAATGACGTCCATTCCCCAGGCGACTAATGGCCAAGGTGAGCTTGTTGCATTAAGCTCATTAGGGGTACCTTTATCATATTTGCATGTACCTGACATCGGTAGCATTTTCGGACATACTGGATGCAGTCTGTTTCCATGGTCGTCCAGAAGTAACCAGCTCTGAGTATCTTCTTGACCAAGACAAAACCATTCATATGCGGGCCGCAAGTCCCGGCATGTATCTCTTCAAGTAGTCTGGAGGATTCCTTTTCATCGACACATCTCAATAATCCCAAATCGGGAGTTCTCCTGTACATGGTTCCTCCGCTGCGAAAGAAACTGTTGGACAATCTCCGAAGCGTGCATTTCTAAGTATGATTTGCAAGCTATGGGTACTCTCTCTTTGACAAATACTCCTTGATATCATGGAACCATGGTTTTCAGTCCGCTTCTTCTTCAACATGGGCACAATATGCCGACTGGCTATGGATATTTACTGGAATAGGATCGATGAAGTTCTTATCTAGATGCTGTATTATGGATAATAGAGTGGCCAGTGCATCGGTAAACTCGTTCTGAATTCTAGGGACGTGCCGAAATTCTGTCTTTTTCTGAACCTCTTTCTCAATTCCTGCACGTGGTGCAGATACGACAGTATCTTGGAATTCTTGGTAGCCCATTCTCCTTGTACTTGGTGTATTAGCAGGTCTGAATCACCATTTACTAGCATCTCTTGAATATTCATGTCAATGGCCATGTTGATCCCTAGGATGCAGGCTTCATACTCTGCCATATTGTTGGTGCAGGGGAATCTGAGTTTAGCAGATATCGGATAATGTTGGCCAGTTTCCAACACCAAGATTGCTCCAATACTGACTCGTCTGAAATTGGCTGCTCCATCAAAGAACATTCTCCAACCGTCATAGGATTCAACAATGTCTTCTCCTATGAATAATACTTCTTTGTAGGGGAAATATGTTTTCAGAAGTTCGTATTCTCCTCCCACAGGGTTCTCGGCAGGATGATGTGCCAGTGTTTGTCCCTTGACCGCTTTCTGAGTCACATACACGATGTTGAATTCACTTAGCAGGATTTTCCACTTAGCCAACTTGCCAATGGTCATGGGCTTATGAAAGAGTACTTCAAGGGATCCATCCTTTATATGAGATATGTCGTGTAGGCACAGAAGTAGGGCCTCAACTTCTGGGCTACCCAGGTTAGAGCACAGCATGTACGCTCCAGTAGAGAATACCGTGCCTCGTATGGAGTGAACTTCTTACTCAGGTAATAGATATCCTGTTACTTTCTTCCTATCTTGTCGTGCTGCCCCATAACGCAGTCGAAAGCTACATCTAATACTGCAAGGTAGAGTAGCAAGGGTCTTCCTGGCTCTGGCAGGACCAAAACTGGTGGTGTTGACAAGTATTCCTTGATTATGTCGAAGGCTTTCTGACAATACTCGGTCCATTTAGTTGCAGCATCCTTCTTTAACATCTTGAAGATCGGTTCACATATGACCGTGGACTGGGCTATGAACCGGCTGACGTAGTTAAGACGCCCCAGGAAACTCATCACATCTTTTTTTTTCTTTGGCGGTGGTAATTCTTGGATGGCTTTGACTTTTTACGGATCTAGTTCTATTCCTCGGCGACTGACGATAAACACAAGCAGTTTTCCGGCAGGAACCCCGACTGCACACTTCGCGGGGTTTAATTTCAGGTTGAATTTCCGCAACCTGTTGAAGAACCTCCTCAGACCTTCTATATGGTCGGTGGCTTTCTTGGACTTGATAATGACGTCGTCCACATATACCTTGATCTCTTTATGTATCATGTCATGGAATATAGTGGTCAATCAGGATGTGTATGTTTGGAAGGGGGAAATCATCCTTTGGGTTGGCCCGGTTGAGATCCCGGTAGTCGACACATACCCTAACTTTTCCGTCTTTCTTGGGCGCTGGAACGATGTTGGCTAACCATATTGGATATTCAACTACCCTGAGGACCTTGGCGTTGATTTGCTTGGTAACTTCTTTTTTGATTTTAGACTCATATCAGGCTTGAACTTTCTGAGCTTCTGTTTTACCGGCGGGCACATTGGATTGGTCGGCAACTTGTGGGCCACAATGGATGTACTTAGACCAGTCATTTCGTCATACGGCCATGCAAATATGTCTTCATACTCTTTCAAGAATTGGGTGTATTCCTCTTTCTCTGATGGCGACAATTGGATGCTGATGCGAGTTTCTTTGACATTCTCTGGATCTCCCAGGTTGACTACCTCAGTTTCGTCCAGGTTGGACTTAGGTCTGTTCTTGAAATCCTCAACTTCTCTGACAATTTCATCGGGTATGACATCCTCTTCTTCTGAATCGATGTCCTTTTGTTGCGTTATCTCATTGCATGTCACAGTCATCGGTTCATCAAGACAGGAAATAGTAATGATGTATAGATAAAAGTAATGAGAGAAGAACGATAATAAATAAATATTGATTCGTTGAAACGTAAAAACAATTTTGATAATTTAAACAAACATTTTGGAACATCGGGATTTTATTGGAAAACAAAAAATGCGAAAAGGAAATCATTAGCAAAAAATGAAGTAAATAACGTTGTTCAACCTTGCTACCCTGGGACTCGTCGAGCCCTAGATGGTCTGACGGTCCAATTCTTGAGGAATGATCCCTTGCTCATAGCTTGGATGGTAGCGCCCTCCTCTTCCTCCTCCTCAACAATAACACAACAGTCTGTGCCTTCATCTTCCAGGAATAGATTCTTCAAAGCTGCTAGAGTTTCTTCTTCTTCTAACCCCCATATGATATCAGCTTGCTGGAAAATCTACTCCAAATGCGGTATAGGTTGTTCCAATGGATAGTAGGGACCGCGCCATGGTGGCGACCAGTCTTCGTACTCCTGCAAAGTGTATTTGTATCCCAGCCCAAAAGTGGTGCCATGGTGCTTCGGCTGTATCGGTTTGGAAATCCCCTGAAGATTCTTACCGAGCCCTTTGCCAGGCTTGTACCCGCTCCAGTTCAATATGCTTTCGATCTTACTATCCCACCACTTATCCTTATCTATTGCATTGACCCGCTCGATGTGGTTATAGGTTTCTCCATCCAGCCTTCTTCTACCTTCAACCACCGGGATGGTCTGACGACTATAGATAGGGTTGCTTCCAGCTCCGTGGATGATTACTTCCTAGTGGTTCCATTCAAATTTCACTGCATGATGCAATATTGATGCCCCAGCCCCAGCGGCATGTATCCATGGCCGTACCAATAACAGGTTATATGAAGCGGATACATCTATCACCTGAAATTCAACCTCGAACCATGTAGGTCCCATCTGTAGACAAAGACTGATTTCTCCAGTGGTGGACCTTTGAGAACCGTCGAAAGCTTTCACATTCATGGATCCTTCTCTGATCTCATACAATCCTTTTCCCAATCTTTTGAGTGTTGTCAATGGGAAAATATTGAGGCTGGATCCTCCGTCGATTAGAACCCTGGTAATGAAATAATCTTCACATTGCACAGTGATGTGCAACGCCTTGTTGTGACTTAACCCTTCAGGTGGTAGCTCATCCTCGTGGAAAGTGATCTTGTGACTTTCCAGCACCTGTCCCACCATGTTGGCCATTTCTCCATTGGTGATGTTATTAGGCACATATGCTTCGTTCAACACTCTCATCAAAGCATTCATGTGCGCTTTCGAGTTCTGCAACAATAACATGATGGATATTTGGGCTGGAGTCTTGTTCAGCTGATCTATGACTGAATATTCTTTGGCTTGCACCTTTCTCCAAAGATCATCTGGACCTGTTTCAATGACAGGTGGCCTGTTGGAAGCATGTTTGCTAGACTCTGCCAAGTTTTCAGGTGTATAGACCTTGTCGGTCCTGGTCATCCCCTGTGCGGCACCAGCTTCTTCCATCTTAACCTTACCTTTCCTTCTTGCTTCAGCCACGTAGTCCTAAGGTACGACATTAGTGTTGAAAAGCGGCGGGGTTGACACTGTCACTGTAATTGGTGCGGCTATCTTCACTTCAAATGGGACAGGTGCCATGGCAGGTGGGATTACCTCAACCTCAAACGACAAAGGTGCATCCGCAGGTGGTGCCATTTCAAACTTAAATAGGACTGACGCAGCTACCTCAACATCTCCTGACGGCTGAATTTGGATTATGATGGGATTAAGTGCGACCGCTGGCTTCTTTGGATCATCACCTTCTTTGATCAATCCGATCGACCCCTCTGGGTCCCATTCTTCCTCTATCTCTATCATGTTGATTCCTTCATCCTTATGGTCTGGGAGCGGATTGTTGCGGACATTGGGAGTAGATTCCTTTGCTTGGATGACCTTTATCAATCATAGACTGGATTTTATCCTTCAGTGAACGACATTCATCAATTATATGCCCCGTCATGCCGGAATGGTATGCATAGGTTTTATTTGGGTTGACCCATTGGGATGGATTTTCAGGGGTTTCAACAAGGATATGAGTAACATAGTCAGCAATTTTTAATCTTTGGTACAACTGGTCAATAGGTTCAGCAATGGAAGTATATTTCTTGGGTGCACTGCGGTCAAAGTTGGGTCGAGGTCTTGGAAAATTTTGGCGAGCAGGGGGTGACTGGAAGTGAGAGGGTTGATAGTTGTATGTATGATAAACGGTGGCTGGTTGGGAACATCTGGGAGACGTGGGTTGATAAGCAGGTGAAGGTGCAGGCTGATATATAGGTGGGGGTTCTTGGTATGTGAGTGGGGAAGTTTGGTATACCAACGGGAATTTGGGTCCCTATGAAACCATCACCATCCATGTATCTTTCTTCTTGGATATACCACCAGACTGCAAGGCTTTATTGGTGGCTTGTAGTGTTTCGAAATTAGTAACCATTCCGCTCTTAATCCCTTCTTCAATTCTCTCTCCTAGCTTGATGATGTCAGAGAATTTGTGGTTTTATATTACCATCAGTCTCTCATAATACTGCGAGTCCTGTTCCCGGACGAAGAATTTGTTCATTTGTTCTTCATCTAGAGCAGGCCTGACCTTGGCTGCTTCAGATCTCCATCGAATGGAATACTCGCGAAAAGTTTTGGTAGGCTTCTTCTTGAGGTTCTGGATATAAAATACGTCTGAAGCATTCTCTGTGTTGAACTTGAACCGATCCATGAAATCTGAGGCCATGCCTACCCAGTTGGACCACTTATTAGGGTCTTGGCTGATGTACTAAGACAAAGCATCTCCGGTGAGGCTTCTCATGAACAATTTCATGAGAATCTTCTCATCTCTTCCTACTCCAACCAATTTATCACAATAGGTTCTCAGATGGACCCTGGGATCACCTATACCGTCGAACATCTCGAACTTAAGAGGTTTGTAACCCTCTCGTAGTTCAATATTAGGCCATATGTAGAGATCTTCATAGTTCAATCTCTCAACTCTTTTCCTTCCTTCGACACCCTGGACTCGGCTAGTCAGTCTCTTGAGTTCTTAGGCCAAGTTCTTAATGGGCATATCCTTCTCACTGGATTCAGGTGTGTAAGAAATGGGTTGGGTGGAGTGAGGTATAATCTCCACGTATATGGGGTTGTTATGATGGCCTGGCGCTTGAGCATAAAGGGGGTCATTTGTGGAGCTTTGTGGTTCAGGGATGATCAGTGGGGTGTTTCTCGAAGTGTGGCAAGTGTTGCATTGTGGTGGAGTAGTTTGATTTTTCAGTGGAGTTTTACGGTGGTGAGTTGTGGGAGGGTTCTGTTTTTTTGGGGTGTTTTGAGGAGGTATGGGGTTTTGGGTGTTCGGATGATTGACATCTGGAACACTAAGTGAGAAGGACAAATTCTCCAAGTTTCGCACATGTTCAAGCTCCCCTTGGAGTTTCAACAACCTTTGCTCGAGTTGTGACATAGCATCATTCTGAACCTGAGTACCTTGATTGTCATGAGCTTCTATTTGTTCAGCCGTCATTGTGTTTTCCTTTCTGATATTGCTCAAATCTTCCATTTTGCGTTTGCCTTTGCCTTTGCCTTTAAGTGGACTAGGAGGAGGAGGAGAAGGTGGAGGGCCCCTGGATCTTGTGTGATATGATGATAATGCCAGAATGCACGAACAAACCTTTGAGGAGGGGAATAAAAGAAAGAAAACAAAAGCAAAAACAAAAAGGTAGCCAAGTCAGCGAGGATCATGAGAAAATATTGCAGTATTTAAACACACATTGCAGGGATATAAAAACGTGTCCTAATTTGGGGAGGCTCGTTGTGCCCGAGGTAGGCCTAGCAACAAGTTGATTTGGAGAACTTAGATGCCAATAATTTCCTCATTTCATTAATGTAAAAGTAGATAAATCTAAAACGACACTAAATAATGTAAGTCACTAATGGCACTTGGCCTTATTACATTTGAAAAAGCAGGTAAATCTAATCTACTTGGTCCCAGAAGGACTTTCCCCAGGCTTGATCTTCTTGTCTCTGTCGATCAGGTTCCCCTGGTCGTGCATGCCCAACAGCAGGTATACTCTTGCTAGATGCCCTCATTCGCTTCTCCCAGCATTCTGGTAGTCGGCGACTCTTTTCCTTGTCTTCGCCTCTAGTTCCATCAGACCCTGCTCCAAATATTCCAACTTCTCATTGGATTTGATATCCCTTTCCTTCCACTCATTGATCAATTCCATATCAGTCTTGTGTTGCACCAAATGCTCGGCCTCAGACTCATGAACCCTTTTGCGCAGTTTATTGTATTTCACTTGGGCCTCAGCAACTTCGTTTATGACCTGGTTTCCCCCACCGATTCCCGGCTCAACTATCCCTGCTATGCTGTCTTCCAACCATGATAGGTAAAAGAGTACATGCCCTGCGTGGTACCTGTCTGGTTCGATGGTGTCCCTCTCTATAATAGCCTTTAGATGCCACAAATGCGGAGCTTCACATTTGTACGGGATGTCGTTGTCCTGAAAATCCGCCCTGTAATGACTCATTTTAGAAACTCGCGGTATGACTTGCTTCCTGCCTGCCTGCCTCATAACCCTGATGGGAACATAAGAGTATATTCCCCTTAAAACGATCAACACCAGGTGTGGAGCATCCCCCGATCTGATGATGAACTCATTGGTAGGGAACCATTCGAACATCCATTAAACCTGGTTCTCGGTCATATTGTCAAAAAACTGCTTCCATTCGTAGCATTTTCCGATTGAGCAAACCTGTCTGGGATGTAGGTCATTCTCTTAGGGTGATAGAAGGCTATATGATCATTCCACGCCCTTCATGGAAACTCTTGACGATATTTACCCCTTTGGAGATGCTCCAATAACCAAACCTGTAGTAGCAGATTACAACCCTCAAAGTGTTCGAACCCCTTCAGGCAGCGGTCGAGGCTCGGTATATGTCTGCTATGATCATAGGGATAATGGTATATGTTTGCCCCTCGATCCCCTCCATTAAGGTTTTGGCTACCATAGCCAGTCTAGTGTGAATGCTGTCTCCTTTGCTCGGAAATACTATCATACCCAGGAAGCAAACGACGAACACAAAAACCCTGCGGTGAATATGACCCAAGGAAGTAATAGAGAATTCATCGTGGAAGATACGATAGGATTTTTTATGGCCGTATCGTTCATAGAGATAGTCAAAAGATATGTAGGACTCTGTCAGGCACTCTAAATCATCATTCTTTTTCAAACCCATCATTTTCAGGAACCCCCTAGCGGCACGGTTTTCCGGCACCAACAAACCTGGATTGTCCCAAGGTAATCCCGCGAAACCCCCTATCTCCTCCAAGAGGGGGGCCATTTCTATGTTTCCAAAACGGAACACAGACCTTTCTCTGTCCCAGAACATAGTGGCTGCTTCAACATATTGTTCGGTTGGATATCCAGTAAAGAGGGTAAGTTTCCGAGGACCCTCTTCACATGGTCTTTGTCACTTGGCGAAAGGTCTTCCCACCAATCCAGAAACAATGGTGGTATTATTTGGACCATGCCGAACCTGGGGACTTCGTGACTCATTTTCTGCAAAATAGATAAGGTTAAACCCTTTCCCTCTTCGGATTCAACTACTTATACATTAGTGATTAGAATATTGGCATTTATTTCTCCAAGTTAATGCACAGATATAGCGCCCGTTGGGATTAAAAGAACCCCGGTGGAATTTTGGATAAGGCTGTCTTAAAGGGCTTTCATGCGGACAACATATTAACCCGGCTAGGTTTGACCATGATGCATGTACAATTATAATCAGAGTAGGGTTTCTATGGGGTTTCAGACTGGTACCCTCAAGCGGACAACTTGAGAGGGAAAGGCACGGAACCGTCGACTGCACCGCTGATCGACTAGTTTTACTACAAATAAGCCTTTCCGAATTTAGGGGGTGATATAAAATAGGAAGAGCACAATCACTCATCAAGTGTTGCTATAGGATTTGTATAGGCACGAGTGGAATATGATGTTGAGCATGATTATGCAACAATAAATAAGCAATAAAAGCATGTCGTCATGTATTTGCACGTTATGAAAGCGGTAAATACAACGATTATGATTGAAAAGCAGTTACAAAGGAAAACAAAAAGAAACATGTCAGTTTCAATTAAAAGAATAAATACTTGGGAAAGTAAACAAATTAATTGCACATAAAGGTAAAGGGAAAGGGTGCAAGTTTTAGCAAAATAAAGACAAATTCACAAAGCAATTTGAAATGGTAAAAGCCTAGAAATCCCAAACAGAGTCACCATGCTGTCGCCCCCTCTTTTTCCTCTCCTTTCGGATTAGTCAGGGTTTTTGACGTTATTGGGACAACTCATTTCCTTTTGGGAAAAGGGATGTGAAGGACTTGAAGAGTTGCCACCTAACGAATTAAGGTGCGTTAGGGCACCTATTAAGGGTTATAATTGTATTGGTAAAAAAAGAGCTTCACACGTGTAATAAATCTTGATGACTCAGTAGTCTACATGGAGTAATGAAAACACGACAGCTGGACGGGACTCTAAGAAGAGGTACGAGGCAAAGAGGCACGACAAATCACACACATGGGTTAATTAACTACGGAAGTCTCGACCTGATTGAGAAGATGAAGAGACACGGTCAAAAGTGTAACGGGACTCTAAGAAGAGGTACGAGGCAAAGAGGCACGACAAATCACACCCATGGGTTAATTAGCTACGGAAGTCTCGACCTGATTGAGAAGATGAAGAGACACGGTCAAAAGTGTATTAGGACAGAATAAAAGGCTGATTCAGAGATCTTCAAATTAGAGATCCATACGTTACACAACATTCACTCAACAGTTATGGTTGATTCATTGTAACGTCACATTAGAGTCATTATTAGTCATTAATCCTCAATCACCAAAAAAGGTAGACGTTATGTTAAGAAATTCCCTATATAAAGGAGAAAAATATAACCTGTAAAGGGGGAGGAAAGAAACCATTCGAACTACTATTGTAATATACTTACTTTTTGTGCATCTTACTGCTTTCCATTTATAAGTTTGCCTACAATTATAATCTTATTCTTTGGTTATCAGAAACCCGTGTCCTTCTTAAAATAGCTTTGGGCAAAGAATCCAATTCTTTGGTTAAATATATTGGTTCCGTTACCGGGAATCTGATAATCTTTGTTTGCTTTTCAAGCGATATCCTCTGAACTATGTCAAACTCCAACGACAACAACCATCAAAGGAATGGAACCCCAGTTCCATCGCCTTCAGGAACACCACGTGGTTCAAGGGAACAATCCCCAGAAAGATCTAATAACAACAATGATAATAATGATCAAACTGTGGAACAAGATCGGGTAAAGCAAATGATTGCAGTGTATGTGAGCCAAGCTTTGCAAGATTTACGAGGGGATTACCGGCAAATCCTCAATCTGGGTTGGCAAACTCGGGAAAGGGAGATACTCCTAATGAATCTCTCGAAGCGAGACCAGGTATATCTAATAACTCTGAATTACAGACTTTATTATTAACTTTGCAGAAACAGGTGAAGGAACAAAACGATCGAATCGAACAAATTCCTGGAGTACTACTTGTTATCAAAGGCATTGACATTGATAGATATTCTCAACAACCTTGGAAACCAAGCGCAACACCCGTACCTATTCCCAAGAAGTTTAAAATGCTTGACGTTCCTAAGTATGACGGGACAACCGACCCACGCAACCATGTGACTGCTTTTACCACCGGAGTGAAGGGCAACGACTTAACAAAACAAGAAATTGAGTCGGTCCTAGTTAAAAAGTTTGGAGAAACACTCACCAAATAGGCGCTAACCTGGTATTCTCTTATCCCTGAAAACTCTATTGATTCTTTTGATGAGCTTGCATATTCTTTCATAAAGGCACACTCCGATGCGCAAAATTCGAGAAAAGGATGGAGGACATCTTTAAAATAAAACAAGAAGACACAGAACTACTTCGTGAATTTGTAGACAGGTTTCAACGAGAAATAATGCAACTACCAAGGGTGCCTGATAATTGGGAAGCCATGGCATTCACAAGTAATCTAAATGACAAAAGCTCAGAATCTACGAGAAGACTCAAGGAAAGCTTGAGAGAATTCCCAGCTACAATGTGGAACGACGTTTATAACATGTATAATATTAAACTTCGAATAGAAGAAGATACCATTGGTCGTCCGAAAGAGGAAGATTATACCAGATCCAGACGTTCAGAATCAGATAGGAGATCAGGTAAAAATATGTACGATCTTTACTTGGGACCATCGGGACGTGAAACTCGTCCCAAGATCGAAAACACCAGGTCAGATTTTGGGCAACCAAGCAGAGATGCGGGCTCGTCCTCATCTAGATCCAGAAGGGATCAAGATCAATGACCTAGAGGTAATGCGCGAATTGGGGATCACACCTTTAATATAAGTACCTCCGAACTAATTTCAGTGTTAAGAAATTTGGGTGATAAGGTTCGATGGCCCAAAGATATGAGGTCGAACCCGAATAAGAGGAACCCAGATCTCTGGTATGAATTCCATAATGATCATGGGCACAGAACTGCAGATTGCAGATTTTTGCAAGGTGAGGTAGAACAATTATTGAAACAGCACTATTTGACAGAATTGTTTAGTGAAAAAGGTAAACAGGCATACATGAAGAACAGGCAGGAGCCCCCAAAACCTCTATCTCCAAAACGAACCGTCAACGTGATACATGTAGGAGAAGAAGTAAACAGAGTGGTCTGCAAAATGACCACGAAGTACACAACTACACATGGAAAGAGGGTTCATGAAAATCTGGAAGGGAATGATATAACCTTTGATGATGCAGATATCAGTTGATTAATGCTTCCTCACAACGATGCTCTGGTAATATCTTTACTTATTCATGACACTAACGTAAAAAGAGTGTTGATTGATCCAGGTAGTTCAATCAATATTATTTTGCTAAGATTCGTGGAAGAAATGCTATTGGGGAATCAAGTAATCCCAAGGGCACGAGCCATATCAGGGTTTGATAACTCTACGGTTATAACAAAAGAAGAAATTGAACTTAGCACTTATGTTGAGGGAGTGATCAAAACTACCAGGTTCCAAGTCATCAATACTGACATGGCTTATAACGTAATCATAGGAAGGCCATGGATCCACGACATGAAAGCAATACCCTCCACCTTGCATCAGGTAATTAAATTCCCCTCTGGATGGGGGATTCAGCAAATTAGAGGCGATCAGCAAACCGCGAGAAATATAAATTCCATGGTACAATACAACAAAAAAGTAGAGGTGAAAGAATCAAAGGATAAGGAAATCTCCCAAGAAGGTGACACCGCCCAAACATGCACGGAAGAAATTACAACCCAAATAAGTATGAAAGGTATTACTGCTAAAACATGTACAAAAGAAAATACTTACGAGAAAGTGAATCAAGTCACCTCAGAAGAGGCAGTGGACCACACAGATGTAAATTCTAGACCGGACGTCATTCATGAACCGGAGGAAAATGAGCACATCAAAACAACTACGAAAGAGCTCAAAGCTGTTCCATTGTCTGAAGAAAAGCCTGAACAGAAAGTGTACATAGGCACGAGGTTGAGTTCCGGTCGAAGAGATAAGTTAATTAATTATTTAAAGGCTAATGCAGATTGCTTTGCGTGGTCCCACTCAGATATGACAGGTATCCCGCTAGGGGTAATGACTCATAAACTAAATGAAGATCCATCCTTCATACCTGTTAAGCATAAGAAAAGAAAGCAAGGACTATTCAAGAACCAAGTGATTGACGAAGAGGTACAAAAACTCTTAAAGATTGGTTCAATACGAGATGTAACGTACCCTAACTGGATAGCTAACACTGTGGTAGTACCTAAAAAGAATGGAAAATGGAGAGTATGCATAGATTATACTAACTTAAATAAAGGATGCCCCAAAAATTCATTCCTATTACCACATATAATGATTGATGCCACCGCAGGTCATGAATTGTGAATCTTTCTAGATGCATATTTTGGTTATAATCAGATTAAAATAGATCCCCCAGCTGAGGAAAAACCCTCATTTATTACAATCAGGGGGACTTATTGTTATAAAGTCATGCATTTTGGCTTAAAAAATGCTGGAGCCACATATCAAAGGCTAGTGACCAAGATGTTCCAGGAACATCTGGGAAAAATAATGGAAGTTTACATTGACATGTTGGTAAAATCAACACAGGGGGAAAACCATTTCCAGCACCTCTCTATTACCTTTGACATTTTACGCAGATATAATATGAAGTTTAATCCAGAAAAATTCGCTTTTGGCATGGAATCAGGTAAATTCTTGGGTTTCCTTGTATCAAAAAGGGGAATAGAGGTAAATCCTGATCAAATTAAAGCTATAGAAGAAATACCTGATGTACTTATAAATAAAAAAGAAGTTCAAAGACTAACGGGAAGAATTTCATCCTTAGGAAGATTTATTTCCAAATATTCCGAGAAATTTTTTAAATTCTTTGCAGTTCTCAAAAAGCAAAATCGATTCGAATGGACTGAAGAATGTCAACAGACTCTCAAATACCTAAAGGCTTATCTATCAAAACCTCTGTTGCTGTCAAAGCCGAAAGAGGGGGAGCGGCTATACGTCTACCTTACTGTTTCGAAAATTGTTGTAAGTGCAGTATTGGTGAGACAGAATAAAGGTAAATAATATCCTATTTATTATGTAAGCAAGAAATTACTAGATGCTGAAACTACGTATCCACATCTAGAAAAGTTAGCCTTAGCTCTAACCATGGCATCTAGAAAATTAAGGCCATACTTTCAATGTCATCCAGTCACAGTTGTGACCTCGTGTCCATTAAGAAACATACTGCATAAACAAGAACTATCAGGAAGATTAGCCAAGTGGGCCATAAAATTAAGTGAGCATGAAATAATATATCGGCCTAGGACTGCAATCAAGTCTCAATCTTAGCTGATTTTGTTGCTGATTTTAGTAATAGCATTGTCCCTGAAGTGGAAAAAGAGTTACAACTCTTCAACGGTGTTAATCTGGGTCTATGGACCCTATTTACCGATGGTTCTTCCAATATAAAAGGTGTCGGCTTAGGCATAGTCTTAATATCACCCACAGGTAAAAAGACACGGCAGGCTATAAACGTTATCCTATAACTAACAATGAAGCAGTGTACGAAGCTGTTATTGCAGGGTTAGAACTTGCACGAGAGCTTTCAATAGAGCAAATCGAGATAAAAAATAATTCCCAACTAGTAGTAAATCAGATGCAGGGGACTTACATTGCTCGAGAGACTCGGATGCTACAGTATCTGGAAAAGGCACGAGAGCTCGTGAGACAATTCAAAACATGGAAGATCCTAGAGAGGAAAATACAGAAGCAAATGCATTAGCTAATCTCGCAGCAGTCACGGAAGTAACAAACAAGGACAATGTAGTTGTCGTTCATCTATTCCATTCAGCGATCGACCAGGATAGAAATGAGGTAACTTTCAAAAATTTAACCTGGGATTGGAGAAACGAAATCCAAAATTTTTTACAGAACGGAACCGTAGCTGAAGACAAGAAAACAACTCAAGAACTTCACCGCAAAGCTGCATGTTACTGCCTCATTCATAACTCGCTATATCGCAAAATGTTCGGAGGGCCCCTAGCAAGATGCCTCGGACCTTACCAAACGGAATTTGTGATGAAAGAAGTTCATGAAGGACACTGTGGAAATCACTCAGGCACTATATCCTTAGTGAAAACCTTATCAGAGATGGATATTATTGGCCTAAGATGGAAGAAGAGGCCGAGGACTTCGTGTCCAAATGCGATAGATGCCAATGGTTTGCTAATAACATGCATCGACCAGCGGAACTATTGCACCCAATAATATCTACATGGCCCTTCATGAAATGGGGGAACGTCACATTAGAGTCATTAATGCTCAATCACCAAAAAAGGTAGACGTTATGTTAGGAAATTCCCTATATAAAAGAGAAAAATATAACCTGTAAAGGGGGAGGAAGAAAACCATTCGAACAACTATTGCAATATACTTACTTTTTGTGCATCTTACTGCTTTCCATTTATAAGTTTTCCTACAATTATAATCTTATTCTTTGGTTATCAGAAACCCGTGTTCTCCTTAAAATAGCTTTGGGAAAAGAATCCAATTCTTTGGTTAAATAATAATAACACTAATTGGATAACTAGAAATTGGGTAAGGTCTTGAAATTACTCCAAGGGGAAGGTGTTAGGCAGCCCTCAAAGTCCACAACTGTGGTTCCCGGCCAAACAAACTATGTGAATTTCAGCAAGTAGCAAATAAGCAGTCAAGTATACACATGGCAACAAGTAATGGTTGTGAAAAGATTCGCAGTCTAAGCACACACATGTAGGGAATATGGGAGTCCTATCCTATAGGATCACATCAATGCAATGCCCGCTAATCACTCCTCAGTGAGGGGCTACACGTGGCATTAGTGCACCGGTCATCATATCCATATCTACCCTTTACCCCACCCCTTAGCGGTAATTAAGCGAATTTAATAGCGATCTCTATGCGTGTTGTTACTCGTCCCTTCTCAAGGGTCCTGGAGGAATTTAGGACCTCTAAGTATAGGTAGTTCTAGACAGACCCCTAACATTTTAAAAGGATGAAATTCTAAGCGACAGGAAAGAACAAATAGGACTGATCAGATAAATGCAGGAAAGCAGTTATGAGGCCCAGATTTACCTCCACAAGTAATGCACATAATCAGCACGTCTCAAACACAAACAAGAGGCTGTTTCATTAGACAGAATCCTAAGACAGGATATCTAAGTGAATGTCAATGCACAAAAATATGCAGCTTTATTTTTATAAACTCAGGAGCAGGGGCCTAATCAGTTTGCCTACTGATTTTTAAGCTTGTTAACCTTTAGACAGTTCAAAATTTTTTTTTTGCCTAAAAGCATGTTGTTCTAGATGTTACGAAAGTGCAGGGAGCGTTGCTAGTTTTATCTAAAACATGATAATCGTATGTGAGATATTTTTTTACCTTTTTCATGAATCAATAGTTAAAACTAGGCGTGGTTAAGCAAATGCAAACGGAGTGCCTAATACATGATTTCTAAATGCACAGAAACGACAATTTTATGTCAATGATCCTTAAATTAATAGAATTCCTAAAGCATGATTTCCAAATGCACAAAAGGGTTACAGAATGATCGAAACATGATTTTTTTGAATGCACAAGAGTAACAACTTTTATGTTAACGTTGTTTATTATCCTAGGAGCAGGATTTCTAAGCGATAAACATAAAGCATGGATGAGATGCTGAAGCAGTAGACATGAAATCCTAGGAACATGAAATCTAGTGCATGCTTGGCATGGTTTGAATGAACATGCTGGTCCTAAAACATGGATTCTAATGCAAATAGAAATAATGTAAAGCTTAAAACATGCTTTCTACCCGATGATATTAACAGAACTATATGTCTACCCTCCCCATTTCACTAGACATCCCCAATATTTGTTTACAATAATTATTACAAACCAATAGCTGAATGAATTACATAAATAAATAGAAAAGAAGAAGTTAAATTATAGGGAGCCTGAAGCAGGCCCATATGTACCCTGAGGATACCAGATGTTCATAACCTCGACTGTCAGAGTTTCATAGCCTTTCTGATGTCCAGGTGTGTCAGAGTTCCCGAAGGAGCTCAAGGATCCCGGGCAGTGCTCGCACCCAGATTTCATAACCAGAACTGAGTAAGTGCAGCGTGGAAGAGCCAACCCCAGTGCATCAGAGTTCAAAGGTATCTCACAGGAATCCCAAGGCAGTCACACACTGGAGGGGCAGAACCTAAGGACCTAAGAGTAGAGTGGGAATGCTTGACATAGTTTTGAAAATGTTTTGATAAGAAAACAGTATTGAAAAAGGACTCAGTTGATTGAAGAAGTTTTATGAAAATAGAGGGGTTGATTAATAGTAAAATGGTTAAACAAGAACAGTGTCAACCAAACAAACAACATATCAACCAAAGAGCGAGCAGATTCCACATTGCTCAACAACAGGCTTTCACACTGGGGAGTTGGGAATTAGGGACACATAGGGCATGTACAGTGAACACATAACAGGCAGAAACACAGAGGTTTTGTAGAGGTTTATGGGATTAGGGGATAACTAATGGTACCAACACAGTATGAATTCTAGAACAAATAGCTGAGGGCATAGAATCAGACAACTTAAGGTGACAAAATTACTTTGCAAAGAAAGGTTCATACTAGAAACCAGACAAACATAAATAGAGCAGAGTCTGACTAGGACATACAACAATAGGATTAAACAAGTTCATAAACATGTTGATCCTAAGTTGAATTAGTACAAAACTAATATGATGAGTGAAGCAGTAATGTAAACATGTTAATTACATGTTGAAAAGCTAAACAATGGACGGAAGTAGACTGATGATTAGTAAACTAAAGCAGTAAGTAAACACATTAAGTTTGGAACTTGGATTTAAATAAGAACATACCAGTTAAAGAGAAAAAGATACTAAGTATAGGGCAGTAGAGTGCAATAATTAGCCTTGGCTTGCAGCAGGCTAATTCAATTGAAGCAGCAAGTAGCAAGAAATAGCAGAAAGTTTTTTTTTAAGTGTGAGAGAGAGTTTTTTGAACTAGTGAGTTCGTGTCTAATGAGAGTATAAGAGAGCATATATATAGCAGTTTGAGAACTAGGTAAATAAGGTAAGAGTCGAAATTGTTCAGTGATTGAAGAACTCAGAATCAAGTAGAGTAAAAATCAGTGCAAGTACTCCCTTAATTAAGGGAGTTATTTCAAACAGTAAAAGACAGGTAACAAATAAGGAAAGAGATTATATATAGCTGGGATATAACAACTAAGGAAATAATTCAAACACAGTACAAGTATAGAGTAAGCGATTAAGGCTAGGTACATGAGGTTCTAATTAAGGAAATAACATAAGAATCAATTAACAGTATATTCAACCACATAATTAAGGCAATAAAATAATTTAGAAGTCGGAAAAAGGCATCAATCACAGGAAATCAGTAAGGGGTTTCAATTACAGGAAATTAGGGAGTCAATTACAGNGAAGAACTCAGAATCAAGTAGAGTAAAAATCAGTGCAAGTACTCCCTTAATTAAGGGAGTTATTTCAAACAGTAAAAGACAGGTAACAAATAAGGAAAGAGATTATATATAGCTGGGATATAACAACTAAGGAAATAATTCAAACACAGTACAAGTATAGAGTAAGCGATTAAGGCTAGGTACATGAGGTTCAAATTAAGGAAATAACATAAGAATCAATTAACAGTATATTCAACCACATAATTAAGGCAATAAAATAATTTAGAAGTCGGAAAAAGGCATCAATCACAGGAAATCAGTAAGGGGTTTCAATTACAGAAAATTAGGGAGTCAATTACAAGAAATTAAGGATTCAAACAAAATAGCACTGAATAAAGGAAACTACTACAAACTTCTGGAATAAACATAGTATAGGCAGGGAGAAACAAAATCAGAAACCCTAATAAACACAATAGGGTAAAAATCACAGAAAATCAGGGATTCAACTAGAAAATAGTATTGATTAAGGGAAATGACCACAAATTTCTGTCAATAGACAAAATAAACATAATATAGGCGGGAAAAAACATATCAGAAACCCTAATAAGCATAATAGGGTAGAAATCACAGAGACTCAGAACATATTCATGAGAAACAGGCATACACACAAATCGCATGAACAAATCGGCAAAGACAAACTCAGGATTATAGTGTTAAAACTGGGTTTTAACATAACAAGTTATGAATAAAAAGTAATTTTAACAAAAAGTCGTTTAAACATCAGAGAACAACATTAAAAAGACCAGAAATATATTTTGAAGAAAAGTTCCGGAAACCCTAATGGGAAAATAAAGCGGCGCTTTGAGAAATCGAAAGGTTTCACATTAAACAAACAAAAATAACTCAGAAAACCCCCAGATCTGTTATACATCTAAGAGGTACAGTAGAAGAGGTTAGGGTTTTCTAGAAAATAACCCAGAAATAGAGAGACCGACTTAGAAACCCATAGGTTTTAGCCGGAAAAAAGAAAGATCTTACTTGATCAAACCATGGTGACCTGAGAATGGTAAGAACGGACTCAGGGGAGGGAAGTGAACGGCCACTGGTCCCTTGAGGACCTCGAGACGGCAAGAAACCGGGCATGGAGAGCCATTAGAGGCTAGGGGTGGTAGAGAATCCATCATAGTCGACGGTCGGCAAGCAACGGCGAGGGGAAATTAGGGTTAGGGTAGAGAGGATTTGGAGAGGAGAGTGAAGGGTGACGACGGAGTGTGAGAGGAGAAATGAGGGGTTTGGGGGGATCGTTTAGGTTAAATTAGGAAAGGTTAAACCGGGCCGTTGATCAACGGCCAAGATTAAATCAGCATTGGGCCGGGTAGATTTAGGAATTGGGCTTGGGGTCTGTTGGATCAGATATAATTAGGTGTTTGGGCTGGTCTAATTAGGCTAAAATTAAAATAGAATAGGCTATTTGTTAAATACCCAATTTAAATTAATTAAAATAATTTGTAAATGGCTAATAATTATAAAAAATGAATTTCATGCATAGAAAATAGTTTTAAAATGATTATTTAGTATTTAAAAATACAAATGACTAATTTCTGGTAAGAAATAGTACAAAATTATATGCTTAGGCTATAATTACAAAGTTATTGCGATTATAGCCAAAATGTGCCAATTTGACTATTTATGGAATAATTTGGTCTTAATAGGACCATAAATAATAAATTAAATCAAGAAATATTTTTTTGAAAATCATTTGTGATGCAATTTTGTAATTATTTATTGGGAATAAAATACTGAACAAATTAATAAAATGTAGAAAAATTATGGAAAAATGTCAATTGCTACTAATGCATGATTTTGAGGGTATGTATGCAATTTAGAAAAAAATATTTTGGGAAAAATTGGATATCAACACCATTTAGAAAAATAGTCAGTTAAAACCAAAATAAGTCGTACATTACCTCGTCCTACGGGAAGGGGGTCGATGATGTCCATTCCCCATTTGATGAAGGGCCAGGGCGACGTGACTGAGTGGAGGTGCTCGCCCTCTTGGTGGATCATGGCTGCGTACTTTTGACATGGTTCACATTTTTTAACAAAATCAGCTGCTTCATTTTTCATTGTGGGCCAGTAGTAACCTGCTTGTATGAGACATTTGACTAGGGATCGATTGCCAGTGTGAGCCCCGCAATGACCCTCGTGGACCTCTTCTAGGAATCTGCTTCTATGGTTTGGTTCTAGACATTTTGCTAGAGGGCCCCCATATGTCCTTTTGTATAGGTCATTGTTGGTGATGCTATACCTAGCTGCTTGCATTCGAAGCTTTTTGGCTTCTTTTTTGTTGTTTGGGAGCACGTCGTCCTACAGGTAGGCGATGATACATTTGCGCCAGTCCCAAGTTAGGTTAATAATTCGTACCTCAATTTGGTCGATGGTTGAGTGGAGGAGTATGATCACATCCTCTTTCCCGTTTATGCTTTTGGTAGTTGTCGTCAATTTGGCGAGGCCGTCTGCCTCGACGTTCTGCGCTCGAGGTATCTGGTTGAGCTGGCATTCGTCAAACTCGGGCAGTAACTTGCAGATCTCGGCCTGATATTTTCGTAGCCTTTGTTCCTTGATTTGGAAAGTCCCTATGACTTGAATGGGCGACGAGTTGTGAATCACATCGAAGGATTACCCGTCGTGCTCCGTACTTGAGGGCCAGTTTTAATCCTGCAATCACGGCCTCATACTCGGCCTCGTTGTTAGTCATATCGGGACACCGTATGGACTGGCGAATTATCTCTCATGTCGGGACCTCCAAAACGATTCCCAGTCCAGATCCTGACGCGTTGGAGGCGCCATCGGTTAAAGAATCCATAGGTCGTGTATCTTGGGGGAAGTACTAGTGGCTTCCCTTTTGACCTCGGGCTTTATTTTAGCGTTGAAGTCGGCGACGAAGTCGGAAAGTACTTGCGACTTTATCGTTGTTCGCGGCTGATAGGTTATATCGTGCTCGCTTAATTCAATGGCCCATTTGGCCAGCCTACCTGACAACTCGTGTTTGTGTAGGATACTCCTCAGGTGAGAGGTCGTGACCACTGATATGGGGTGGCATTGGAAATAAGGTCTAAGCTTTCGTGAAACTATGACCAAAGCCAAGGCTAGATTTTCGAGGTGAGGGTACCTCGTTTCGGTGTCGACCAAAGTTTTGCTAATATAGTAGATTGGAGATTGCGTACCTTTATTTTCTCGGACCAGGACTGCGCTTCCTGCAACGTCTGACACGGCTAGGTAGATTAGGAGGCGCTTTCCGGGTTCTGCCTTAGCAAGAAACAAGGCGAAGATAAGTACGCCTTTAGCTCTCTCAGGTCGTTGATGCACTCGGAATTCCATTGGAGTATGTTGTCCTTTTTGAGTATGCCGAAGAATTTGTGCCCTCAATTAGAGGATTGTGAGATGAACCTCGATAGGATGGCTATACGGCCGGTCAGCTTCTACACCTGCTTCTTGCTGGTCAAGTTTTCTGGTATTCCTTCTATAGCCTTGATTTGGTCGGGGTTAACCTCGATGCCTCTCTGCGACACCAAAAAACCGAGGAATTTTCTTGAGGTTACGCCGAAGGCGCATTTCTCGGGGTTCAATTTCATGCCATACCGCCTAAGTATGTCGAAGTCTTCCCTCAAATGGTCGATATGGTCTTCCTTTATTTTCAACTTGACCAACATATCGTCTATATATACTTCCATGGTTTTGTCGAGCTGTTCCTTGAACATTCTGGTTACTAGCCTCTAATATGTCGCCCTCGCATTTTTCAATCCGAATGGCATAACTCTGTAGCAGTACGTCCCTTGGTGGGTGATGAAAGTAGTTTTTTCCTGGTCCTCCTCGTCTATGAGGATTTGGTTGTAACCCGAATAGGCATCTAAGAAACTTAATAGCTCGTGCCCTGCTGTTGTGTCAATGAGTTGATCAATATGAGGCAGTGGGAACGAGTCTTTCGGGCATGCCTTGTTCAGATCTGTGAAGTCCACGCACATGCGCCACTTTCCGCTTTTCTTTTTCACCATGACCATGTTGGCGACCCATTGGGGGTACCTTGAATCCCTGATAGAGTCGTTTTCGAGAAATTTTTCCACCTCTTCGCAGACGACATCATTTATTGCGGCATTGAATTTTCTTCTAACCTGGCGTACTGAGGGGGTAGAGTGGGTCGACATTCAGCTTGTGTGTTGTTATTTCCTTCGGGATGCCTGGCATATCTGCATGGGGAAAGGCAAACAAGTCCGCATTGTTAGTTAAAAATTGATGGAATTTACCTGGTTCTTGAAGTTTGTGGCCGATATAAGCTTTTTTGATGTGGTCGCTTTTATCGAGCTGAACGGGGTCGAGATATTCCACAGTTGATCCCGTAGCCTCAAAGACTTCGGGGTCCCTGATGACATCTTTCCCTTCGTCATCATCCAACCTCGACTTTGTTAATTGTGATGCTTATGCGCCTTTGCCTTTCAACTGTTGGGTGTACGTGCAGTCTTGGGTGATGCGGTAGCATTCTTGGGTTGTGCGCTGCTCACCGTGGATGCTAATATTCCCCACGGGGTGGGGAACTTGATGACCTTATATAAACTTGATGGGACGACCCTCATAGCGTGTATCCAAGGCCGTCCTATGATTGCGTTGTAAATTGTGTCTTGGTCCATGATGTGGAACGTAGTCTCAAGGGTGACACTGCCGGCCAGAACGGGTAGTGTGATTTCTCCGAAAGTCCACTCAACTGCGTTGTTAAAACCTGTTAGTGTGATGCGGGTGGCACTATTCTATCTTCGAGCCTCATTTGTGAGAGAACTCGAGGATGGATAATGCACGTGCCGCTTCCATCATCTACCATAATTCGCTTTACATCCATATCTGAAATGTGCAAAGCTATAACAAGAGCATCATAGTGAGGAAAAGTCAATTGTGGGTATCCGACTCATCAGATCTTATACTTTCTTCGAGTTCGTCATACCATTCATGGGTGATCGACAGCTTCAACTTGTGGGTGATTGTGAATTTCACGTTGTTGATTGTCGCGTCGTCGCATCCGCCGATGGGAGGGCGGATTCGGGGGGCCTTGATGTTGTTCTCTCCCTCGAGCGAAGTTCGCTTTTCCTCGGTCGCTCATTAGATCTCTCAAATGCCCATGGTGGAGTATGTTCACTACTTGTTTCCTCAAGGCGATGCAGTCTTGTGACATCGTTCCTGATGGAATTCACAGAGGGCGTTCGACTTTCTGGTGTTTGGTTCAGACTTCATCTTTTGTGGCCATTTCACCTTTGGGACGAGCTTCTCTAGGGCGTAGACTATCTCTGAAGGAGAAACACAAAAATTGTGAGCAGATAATAGTGGAGGCATACCTCTTTCATTTCGGTGAGTCCCTGTTTGCGGCTTGGGCGGACCGTCGCCATGGCGGGAGGGGGGTGGTACGACGACAATTTTGACGTATGGCTGGTATCTTTCACGGTTGAGGCACAGACCTACATGATCCCTTCTGTTATCGTTTCTGTGGTCTTTTCTTGATTCCATCTGCACCGACGTCAACCACTGGGTTGGTCCATTGAGGTCAACCTCGTCCGCTCTCACCTCGGCACAATAGGCGTTGTGTATTTCTTCCCAAGTGGTGGATGGTTACTTCATGAGCCTGCTCAACAGTTTTCTGTTTGCCCTCGAACTGCTCCTATTTAGACCATTTTGGAAAGTTGCTACTGCCATTCCCTCTGATACGTTTGGGATAGTCATTCTCACTCGGTTGAACCGGGCGAGGAAGTCCCTGAACCCTTCGTCGGGTGACTATTTAATGGAGAATATATCATTCACCCTTGCCTCTGCTTTCTTGTCCCCGGCATGGGTGGTGATGAACTTGTCGGCCATCTCCTCAAATGTTTCTATGGATCGTGCTGGCAGTTGTGAGTACCATGTCAGTGCTCCCCCGGTTAGGGTTTCACCGAACTTTTTCAATAATATAGATGATACTTGTTCTTTAGGGAGGTCGTTGCCTTTTACTGCTGTGACGTAATGGATGATGTGATCTTCAAGGTCCGTTGTTTCGTCATATATCTTCAAGTATGGCGGCATCTTGAATGTTTTAGTTATAGCATGTGGTGCGGCCTCGTCGCTATACGGTTGTTCCACAAATTGACTGGCGTCCCGTTTTGGTAGAAACTTTGGGGCGCCCGGTATCTTATCTACCCTTTCCTGGTGCTCCCTTATTTGGTCGCGGAGTGCTTTGTTCTCATTCTCCATCTCCTCCATTTTTCTTAGAATAGCAGCGAGGGCGTCATTACCTGCATCATTAACAGTGTGAGTGATACCTGTTGAAGGAGGGGGGACGTGCTGCTCATTGGTTGTTGTTGTGATGTCGACTCATGCATCCTCCCTGCTCGCCCTTTGGGTCAGTTTGTCGAGTATACTGGCCAGTGTAATCGTTAGCCATGCCTCTAGTAACTTTTTCACTGCTGGTGGTGCTTCTTCCGTTGTGGACGTAGAGGCTCCTTTTCCATGGGAGGCAGTAACGCGACCACGAGGAAGGGGTGAACCACTTCGCCTAGGGGAAACGCTTGGTGTCACATTTTCCTCGTCTTCTCCACTAACCTCATTGATGGTGTATAGGAGGTTAGCAGTGAGACCTGCCACAACCTTCAACCTTTCTTCTCCATTTCCTGCCATGTTAGACTGTGCAAGTAGGAAAAAGAAATTTCTATATTTTGTTGTTGTGTTTTATTTTTTTAGATCTAGAAAAACTATGACTTTGACTAGAAAATTTCCCACAGACGACACCAATTTGTTTGACCAAAAAGTATGAAACATTTTGTTAAACTAACTAAAATAAAGAAGGTGTAGGGTAAATATCTAACATATACTAGTGTAATAAAGTCGAATAACACTAGAACCAATTTAATACAAACGATATTAAACAAAATGAACTGTGAGGTGATGATGAGTAATAAATATTTTAAATGGCAATAAATGTAAATAGGGAGAACGGTTCACCCAAATATTGAATGAGGTGGATGATTTTTCCATCTGACAACAATGTGAGACAAATGGATATGGGATATACAAGGCTTTCTTGGATCTGATGCGTGAAAAAGTAGAGTAAACAACAAATCAAATCACTGTAGAAAGGTAAAGTTTTGTATTATATTTCAAGAGCTTTTCATGAGAGTTCTTATCATAGTCAACGTTACATGCCTTTTGCCCTCTTTCTTTTATATGAGATATTCCCCAAAATCCTAAAAAAATACAACAAAAGAAATATTCAAAAATATATTCCCTTTGATAGTTCCAAGGCTATACCAGTCGTTATTCGTCTTTTTCGATACTCGACCTCGGCCTTAATGGCTTGCTTGTCGGTTTCTTATTGTTAAGCCCTGGCCGACCTCGGCCTAGTCACCCATGATGAGTCGTAATTCTCTCACTCGATCATCTCTTCATGCCGAATTTCCTTAGCAGGATTTTGACCCAAACACTTTTCTTCTCACGAAAGTTATTGAACAAATTACTTGCAAATTGTTCTACTAATTTAAGAGTAATATGAAAAGTAATGGTTGTCTTGACATATACTTCCTCCGTCTCATATTAATAGTCATGGTTACTAAAAATAGTTGTCTCAAATGATTTGTCATTTTAGAAGTTCAAGACAAAATTGATTTTTTTTCTTTTTTTACCCTTAGTAATACTTGTTCTTGAAGATAGAGACAACACATAAATAAAATAAATATTCAATAAAGAAAAATTATATCTTAAGATATAAATAAGGATAGAATAGTCTAACTCCTTTCCTAACTAATATTTCTTAAGAGACGTGTAAAAGAGAAACACGACACATAATATGAGACGGAGGGAGCCGTTTGAAAAGTATTTCATTACGGCCTTCTAGTTTATATTTGTTACTACAATTTACAAGAATCTTAAGAAGACGACAGCCAGAATTTTCAGTAACTGATTAGAGCAAAAGCTACAACAGAAAAGAACAAAGCAGAAGTAACGAGAATAATGCTACTGCCTACTTTTCATTCCCCTCAAATGCTTCAAAAATTTAAACCACAGAGCACATGATTTGCATGAACATTTTCAGTTGTTTCTGCCTTCTACAAACATTCAGCACTGTCCATTCTGTTTCTTTTTTCTTCAGTTGGAATTAATGAAATGGAATGTGCAAGAGTAATGTTAATTGGAGTCATTTTTTCACTATTGCTTGCTCCTTTGATGAGTGTAGCAACTGAAGCTGATAAGAACATCAGTAGTTCTAATTTGCCGCCATGTAATTTTCCGGCAATATACAATTTCGGAGACTCGAATTCGGACACCGGCGGTATCTCAGCTGCATTTCAACCAATACAAGCACCTTATGGTGAGAGCTTCTTCCACAGACCTGCTGGAAGGCTTTCAGATGGCCGACTCCTCATTGACTTTATTGGTAATCTAACTTAAAACACCCCCCCCCCCCCNCTAGCGGCTACAGAGATGGAGCCGAGATTTGAAGCTTATGGGTTCAAGATTCTAATTCTGTTAAATTACTGGCTTCTAATATTCAATAAATTTCTTAAGACAAATATAAGGTTTGGACCAGAGCTACTTGGTTTGGCTGAACCCGTAGACGAAAGGTTGGCTCTGCCTTTGAGCTGCCAGTGACGCTCTTTGATGCAATGACATAAAATGCAACATATTCAACTAGCTAGGCAGTTAGAAGGTGTTAGGAATTTGGTAAGCGTGGATGTTCTTTAAAAGACGCAGCACAGATACAGATACAGATAATTAATATAACCAGCCCTAAGATTAGGGGATAAGCTTCATCGTCAAGAGAGAAATAGCTTGGATCAGCAGCTCAAATTACTAAACGACCGCTTAGTGATAAGGGAAGAAGGGATGCAGAGACAACTAGGAAATTTGCCAAGAAGCTACCTATGAAAGAGTGCATATTAGCTCATTGATCGAACGAACGGCCTAACTATGTCTGCAGAAATTGCGGAAATACATCAGTAAGGTAGCATGCAACCTTAGAGAAGTCTCCGCACGAGCAGTGGTGGACAAAGTGGGAACTAGGAATGTCGACTTGAGTAACACAAAAACCTTTGAGCAAAGAATCTCTAATTGAATGATTTCCCGATTAATATCATTACTCATATTGAAACTTACAAAATCAGGGCAGTTAATTGATTGTGGAAATTTATTTATGCAGCTGAGCACCTGAGACTACCCTACTTGAGTGCCTATCTAGATTCCATTGGCTCAAATTTCAGGCACGGAGCCAATTTTGCAACAGGAGGATCCACCATTCGTAGGCAAAACCAGACTATATTCCAAAGTGGTATTAGCCCCTTTTCACTGGACGTTCAAATTATGCAGTTCCATCATTTCAAGGCCAGAACTGAAGAGCTCTATAGACAAGGTAAATGGAAACTAACGCAGCTCAAGCATTGACCTGTTACTAGCAAGTTACATCATTTAAGCTAATTTGATACAACTATAACTATGTCTCAGCGATAGACTTGTCAGAGAAGAACAAACTCCCTCGTCCTCGCGAATTTTCAAAGGCTCTCTACACACTTGACATAGGCCAAACTGACCTAGCTGTTGGTTTCCGCCAGATGAGTAATATACAACTTCGGGAACTCATACCAAACATAATAAACCAGTTCTCTGCAGCAGTTACGGTATATGCAACTTTATCAATTTTATCTCTACACTAGTCGGGTAAAACCACATTGTTAATGTAAATAATATTTACATTGTCGGTGTACATAAGTTAAATTCTTTTAACATAGGTAGTGATGTAGGCACTAATTATGAAGAAAAATGCTATCTTTGTTTCATTATTTATAACAGCGTCTATATCAACAAGGGGCGAGGGCATTTTGGATATATAACACAGGTCCAATTGGTTGCTTACCAACAGCCACATTATACCTCAGAAATCCAAAACCAGGTGTTCTTGATAACTATGGATGCTTAAAGAGCCAGAATAAGATGGCCTTAGAGTTCAATAGACAGCTGAGAGCCAGGATAAGAACACTGAGGGCAGAGCTTGGGCATGCTGCTATAACATATGTAGATGTCTATGCTGCTAAGTATGAATTGATCAGCAATGCCAACAGCCAAGGTATATTTTAGAGCGTATATATTTTTTAACGAGACTATTCTACTAAGTACTTGCTATTTCTCATTAGCACTGGTACCCGATCACTCTATCTACCAAGACTTAGGCAGGTGGGAAGAAATCAGCTAGCATCTTTTTGTCCATGTTGGAATTTGAACCGTAATCTGACAGCTCAGCTGACACCCTTGCGTGCTATTAGTACATATAACATTCCCAATTCATTTCTTTATCTTTTGATCAAGGGCTTTAGGCTTTAAAATTTTGAACAGGTTTTATGGAACCCCACAAAATATGTTGTGGATTGCATGAGAGGAACACGCATGTATGGTGTGGACAGAAAGCAATAGTGAGAGGTGCAGAAGTGTTTGGAGGAGCTTGTGTCAACCCTTCAATTTACATAAGCTGGGATGGAGTACATTACTCTCAAGCTGCTAATCAATGGACTGCAAATCAGATACTAAACGGCAGTTTCTCTGATCCTCCCATTCCCATTACCCATGCTTGTCATAAACGTCTTCATTATTAGGACTGTTGTATTATAATCTGCATCTTAATTTGTGGTTTTTATATCTATGTTTAGCTTCTATCAAGTGAAATCACTTGTTCTTTTTAGTTTAAGAAAGAAAAGAACAAGTTTTTTTCCTTTATTTTTCGCATCATTCACAAGAAGAAACTATCAAGTTTCTAATATAAAGCTGATGACAAGCTCCCTTGTCAAGGAATTGGGTAACAAGGGACAGACATTCCTCCTTAAGAGTCATTCCAGATAAGCTCAGGGACCTTGATAAACAGAGTACAAATTTACAGCTCAAAATACTAGGATTTTTATTTTCATGTCCAACTACTGTACAGCAAGAACACTATAATACTAGACAATCGTACAACAATTTTTTTTTGGATAAATACATTGTACGACAAAGATAAAAGCTTTTTTTTTTTGGATAAGTAGCAATGCCACGAACTGAAAGCGAATAGGTCCATAGTTCACCCTTATAAGACTAGATACATACAGCAGATGGTCCAAATCTAGCCACTCTGGACGTGTTAAGAGTCATAAATAACTATATTTCACTGGCGATGACCATCTGGAAGAGCAACAACCTGGTTAAAGGGCACCAAGCGTTGAGGTAGAGACCCATCTTCCTCATCATCATCAAACTCCAATGTGTAACTGCAAAAGGGAAACATAATGCATTAAGCCCATGAAACAGGATCATGATTCATTGGTCAATTTTTTTTTGGTAATGCAACAGTCAATTTCAAGAAAGAAGAAAAAAGAAATATTGAGCTCGATGACTGCAAAACAGATTGGGATAATATTCCACTTTCTGTTTAATCAGAAGTCATTGCTCAATTGTTGAGTACTAAAGAATCTTAAGTTCATCGTTTATTTCTAAGAAGCCAGGTAAGAACATCACGTACTCATCGGTCTTCCTCTGGAAATTGATATAGCATTGGGACCAACACATGCAAATGTAAGTAAAAAACCAATCAATTCCTGAGTAATGATATTCTGACTAGCTCAATAAAGAAAATCCTGATAATTATGACAAAAGAAAACTAAATAGTGGTACCTTGCGAGCCTGGACTACTGTGGCTTTGTACAAGGCTGTGGTTCCTGGGTAAACTGCCAAAACTTGTTTTCCAGGAGGGAATTCTTGAGTGGTTGCAAGATCACTTATCTTGGGAAAAGGTATAATATGTGACCAGGGTAGCTTGTACTTTCTGTAATTGGCAAAAGAATAGAACCAGTAATTTCGGTAAGAAGGCGAATAATCATTTAGTAAGCAAAAGCTGTAAGCCACTTAGATATCAAATAACTAGCTGAATAGCAGCCTTTCAAAGTACAAAGAGTGAAAAGTCACAGTTATGCTGTAATAGTTATCAGTCATCAAATTCTTCGGTAGCAATATTAGGTCTAGACTATATGAGATGTCGCAGAATCTTAATCACAAATACCTACAAGAAGGTGTTGTGGACAGATTCTTAGGAAGCAGTTTCAGCAACTTGCCGGACAGCTAGGAGTAACTTATGAACTTACTTACTAGTGTGTACCAGGCAACAACTAATCACCAACAAATAGCAGAAAAGGACAAAATCTCATTGATCCCTATCATCCATCAACGTACTAGAAGAGGGAAAATATAAGTGACTAAAATTCCTCAATGAGCTGTTCCTTCGAAGTTGGAAGCTCAATGAGGTGAGTTTTTTCTGTGTGAGGTCACACCATGGGACAAAATATACCTTTTTGTTCCTTTTGTAGTTTCCTCTTTCCTCCAATTGATGAATGTGATTTGTTAGTCTCGTGGGCAACTAAAACTGACTTGTATCGAGGTCCCAGAAGGAGTCAGAAAATCTCTTAAGCTCCCTCATTCTTCTACCTAATATTCCCCAGTTTCTATGCTTCTTGTGCATTCTTAGTATAGAAAGCATTCAATAATCCAATGGACAAAAAGGGGTTTTTTGACACTTAAGCATCGCATGAATGCAATGCTCTCTACAACGATTAAGGAGGGAATAGATTTAATCATTCCAGAGCTGGATAGAAGTAGGAAATCTAATAAATAATGTGAGTCTTTGTGAAGTTGAGATCAGGTAACGGGATAACGCCTTACATTATGTAAATTTGAGAAGTTCCATCCATAACATAAAGTTGGAGTTGTCACTTAGATACTAGGAAGTACCTGATAAGTTACTTCATATATATATATATATTATATATATATATATATTATATATATATATATATATATATATCCCACGCACTCACTCAC
>ML323947.1:0-47746 GCA_005239505.1 Nicotiana paniculata
CTGAAGTTTTTCATAAAGCTCATGAAGACTAAACAAACTTCAGCACATGCGGTGCTGAAGTTTATCATAAAGCTCATGACGACTAAACTATCGAATCCAGGTATTAAAACTTCAGCATAGTGGTTGCTGAAGTATCAAAAAATGAACTAATTTACTTCAGCAGCTTGTGCTGAAATTTTTCATAAAGCTCATGAAGACTAAACAAACTTCAGCACATTATGTGATGAAGTCTTTACAAATGAACTGTTTTGTGCGTGATTCAAATATGAGAAGAGACAGAGTGTTTTGTGCGTGATTCAAATATGAGAAAACACAGAGGTGCGTGATTTTTATATGTTATGTCAGGGGTAGAATGGTCATATTAGTGCGGATTTTTTCAGCTGACTAACAAATCAATAATTTTTAAAAATAGAATATAAGTTAAAGGTGGCTGCTATGTAGGGTATGACTGCAAATCGCCCTTAATCTTGTTCTTTTGTTAACTTCACTTGGTGACACCTTCGAATCTACAAATTATTTGAAAAACATGCAAAATTAGCTAAAATATAACACAATAGTAGTAAAACCGTTAAAATGAATCAGAAGTGGTTGGAATTTATGGAGCCGTGTTAGTACACTTACATTAAAGCTTTTATTCATTACTAGTTTTAGTATATGCGTGTTATGTGCGTGTACCTATATCAATGATTATATTATTTAAAAATAAAAAATTATTATTAAATAATATAATTCACTTACAAAGTAAAAATTTAAAAAGTGTACGTTCTTGAAAAATAAATAATGTTAATGAAATATAGATAGATGAAGAAAAAAAGTCTTCATTTTCGATACGAATTTCAAAATCAATTTGAATACGAAAAATATTGACCATCATTCATTTTATCAAAATAATAAGTGACACAACTTTAGTTTGTTCAAAGCTCATTATAAATTAACATCTAAACATTAGTAGAATTAATGAAATAATCTTAATTACTTTTCCTTGCCTAATAATTATACATAGCTTCTCAAATATACTTTTATATTAATTGTGATTAATGAATTATTACAGGCATTTCATCTTGAGCTTGTCACCTATCTTTTAATCAAACTTTTAAGAATAGATTATATCTCAGTATTCAAATATCTTGCCTTTGACCAAAATCTTATACTTAGCATTTTTTTCTCTTACTATTAAATATCCCTCAAGTATTTCTTCATATCAAAGTTCCAAAAGAGATGTTCCTTTTTGTTCTCCTTTAAAAATAAAAAAATACAAATTCTCTATTGTGTTTTTGATTATTAACTAATATTACAATAAATTTTAAATTGTTAGCGTTAACAATAGTAACATCTAAAAAAAGATTTATACATCACATACATTTATAAAGAAAATGGCACAGATCCTGAGAACCTAAAATCTTATTAATTTAGAAAGAGTGTCGAGTAATATACCGATTTTAGTAACAATAATTCTTATTTTGTGTAACTTTTTCATTTGTAGTATTCTTGTTCATCATTATATCCAAACTCGTTTATATCATTTGAATTGTCAATATTGTACTTTTGATTAGATTTATTATTCCAAACATGAGATAATATACCTTAACATTCCCATTCTTTAATTCAAAAAAATATTGTTAAAACATGTTGCAACTTAGTTCATTTGTATTTAATATTCATGATGACAAAATTATATTTAATATGTATGATATAATATACATGTTATCCATCATTAATTATTTAACTTTTATATTAAAAATCATAAATCACCTTAAGACTTTGTGCGCATGTGATATATTCAAATTACCAATACTCAAGATGGTTCTAACAAAATGGGAAAAAAGGGAATTCACATGTTTGATGATTCTTACGTGGTTAGTACTACAAAATTAAAATGAAGACAAAATTTCTAACTTGTTAAAAACTTGGAAACATTTAAGGAAAATACTTACACAGTTTAAATATGGACAAAAGTTATATAACTCAAATTAAACTCAATTTTAGATTCCTAAATATTACGAGCTTCTACCTAGTTCAAATAAGGAAGAATTTAATAAATAAAAATTAGTTGATTTTTAAAATCCTAAATATTAGGAATATAAGTAAGTTACAATTACAATTTGTCCAATTTGAAATTTCTTTTTAAAGGGAAAAAAAGGCAAACGATATTTCGCTACGGGTCTTCGTACTTTTAATATAGTATTGTATACGGTAGAAATCGGAGCCACCCAATTTTACTATTTGATCGAGACTGGGACGTTGCATCGAAGAGCTGAGGCATTGAGTTCGAGATCGAAATCTCTTTCTAGATCGAGGTCGGTATCAATCAAAGCCAAGGGAGATAGATTTCAAGTAACATCGTGCATAACTTAGTAACGGCAAAGCGGGATATCCGTGATTAGTCGAAGATCATGGAGTGGATCTCGGAACGGATCAAATCAGAAACGGTTAATTAGTTGATCATACGATTTCCTTCTGTAATTAGAGTTATACCATAAGTAGAATTCTTCTGCTATATAAAGAGGAGTTCTAATCATTTGTAGGGATGATCATTGACTGAGAAAAAAGAAATACAACTCTTCCTTTCTTACTTGTGTTATTATTCATCAGTTTATTCTATCTTTACTATTCTTGCACTTATCCGTTCGAGGGTTTCTTGAATCGAGGCTGAAGCTCCGTTTGAACATTGATTTGATTTATTTATAGTTTAATTCTATCATTTACTTTCATGTTTATCAATTGGTATTGAGTGAAATCACATATCCTTAAAAGCACTATATAAGTTTAATTGTTATCCAAATTTTAGGGTAAACAATTTGGCACCCACCGTGGGGCTAAGGATAATAGTGATTGTTCAATACTGATTCCGATAACACACACTACTTTACACTTGTTCTTGTCAGTATTTTTGTTTTTAGGATAAAATATGTCAAACTCACAAACAACACCCACACACAGTGATAATGGCCTCGGATTTCACGGGGAAACGACAATCTAGTTGCTCCTGGGGTCGAGGTGCCTCAGGTCGATCTTCAGGGAGCACCAATTGCCAACCCAGTCGACATCAGTTCACATATCGCCTTGAATGAAAATTTGGGCGTTGATCCCCAAGGGAGAATACGCAGAGAAGACCGATCTGGTGGTCGAGGTGCGCATGACGGAGGTGATGGAGGAGTCAGCCTCCAAGTGATATTCGAGATGCTACAGGATCAACAAGATGCTATTCCACAGTTACAAAACCAGCATCGAATGCCAAGTGGGGTCGAACCAGAAGTCGCCCACCGAACCGAGCCAGTACCAGAAAAATTGAACGCTATTGAATCGGGGACTGACCCCATTGATGAACATGCTCGAGGAGCTCACCAAACGAATTGAATCGGGAGAAAAGAAAATTGAGGTAAATGATAAGAAAGTAGAAACATACAACTCCCGGGTGGATCAGATACCAGGGGAACCACCAATTTTGAAAGGAATGGATTCCAAGAAGTCTTTACAGAATCCATTTTCTCCAAGTGAGGCTCCGAAGCCCATTCCAAGGAAATTTCGTATGCTGAAAATCCCTAAGTACAATGGGACCACCGATCCCAACGAGGACGTCACCTCCTATACATGCACCATCAAAGGAAACGATTTGGAGGATGATGGGATCGAATTTGTTCTACTGAAAAAGTTTGGAGAAACTCTATCGAAGGGAGCAATGATTTGGTACCATAATCTACTGCCAAATTCCATCGACTCATTCGCTATGCTTGCAGATTCTTTCGTAAAGGCACATGCCGGGGAAATAAAGGTTACGACGAGGAAATCGGACCTTTTCAAAGTAAAACAGAAGGATAACGAAATGCTTAGGGAATTCGTGTTTTGATTCCAAATGGAACGCATGGAGTTATCACCGGTCACAGATGATTGGGCTTTTCAAGCCATTACTCAGGGGTTGAATGAACTAAGTTCGATAGTGTCACGACAACTGAAGTAGAACTTGATTGAATATCCGGCGGTAATCTGGGCCGATGTGCATAATCGATACCAATCAAAGATCAGAGTCGAGGATAATCAACTGGGAACTCCTTTCGGTTCCGTATATCTGAACATGCCCGTAGGCAAAAACCAGAGAGACATCGATAGGGAACCTCGGTAGAATAGAGACCGATATCAGGCGTACAATGCAGATCGAATAAACGACGGAACCTGATGTAATTATATCCGAAATGATCGAAAGGGCGATCGAGGACAGAGTTCTCGGGGACTCATGAGCAAAAGTAATTTTGATAAGCACGCCGATCCCACAAAGGCACCACGATTATCGGAGTATAACTTCAATATCGACGCATCAGGTATTGTGTCGACAATTGAAAGAATCAAAGATACTAGGTGGCCCAGAACCATACAAACTGATCATTCCCAAAGAAATCTCAATCTAATGTGAAAGTATCATGGCACACATAGCCACAGAAAAGACCGGGGTGAGATTTCTTTTCAGACGAGTAGGTTTATTGATGGACTCCTGACCGTATCAGACAACAGATGGCCAAGGAGACCAGGGTGAGATTTCTTTTCAGACGGCTGCTAATGCACCAGGCGGATCGAGGTAGTTCTTGCACAAGAGAGAGGGAAGGGGTCTGATAAGAGGCCCCGTAATTCCGGTGGTATCAGTGGTGCCTCATCTGGAGGCAGGGGAACTTTTGTCGGGGCCATCTTCCCAAGCCATCCTAGTCAGCCTTCAGGCATCAGTGCTTATGTGAGTTGTGATCCTTTTTTGCCTTATTCTAGGCAACCATCCTACAATGCACCATTAGCTCCTATCAATGTGCATTCAATCTTGGGTTATCAACGTGGTTATCCGGTCCGTTCCGGTCAGTATTAGCTTCAGCATCCACAGCACCAGGATGGATGGTTTGATTGTGGTGGTTTTGGGGATATCAGGAGGACCAGTCCGAGATTATTGGGCGGCATGCCACAACTGAGTTCCCGTGCCATGGTTATGGCACAAGTTGCACCACCGCCCGCTCATCCAGCTAGAGGCAGGGGCCAAGAAACCATAGGTGGAGGCAGGCCGCTAGAGGTGGGGGTCAGGCTGCTAGAGGTGTAGGTCATGCCGATAGAGATAGAGGTCAGCCAGCTAGAGGCCGTCTTAAATATGTAGTTCAGAGTGGTGGGGCCCAGCCCCGATGTTATGCTTTCCCAGCCAAGCCTGATGCTAAGTTATCTGACGCTGTTATCACATATATTGTTTCACTTTGCCGTAGGGATGCTTCAGTTCTATTTGATTCGGGCTCTACTTATTACTATGTTTCATCCTACTTTGCTGCATAGCTGGTTGTGCCTCGTGATTCTTTGAGTGCTCTTGTTTATGTGTGTTGATACCCAATTTTTCCCTCATATTTCTAAAAAATATATATATACTTTCAAAGTAGTATATTCACATCATCATTTTAGTTTATAAACCTATACAAGCATATTTTATAATTTCCCATAATTTTTAAAGGCTTTAAATTAATTTCTTCCTGCATTTTATTATATAAATATCCAACAATTATCCTTCAAATTATTTTTATGATGATTTAATCATCCAAACTTATTATTTACACCTAGATGTATGTTTTACATCATTTTTTCATAATTACATTTGTATTTTTGGATAATTGCACATTTTTGCAATAATATCCTATATTCATGTTTAATTACATTATTATGCAAAAAATAACCTTTTATATTTTTTATAATGTTAAGTTTTTATTTTTAATCATTTTAGTGCACAAATATTATTTTGTAATTTATTAATTACTTTTATAAATTATTTTTGGCTAAATGTTGGATATTTAAAAAACTAGCCCACTCTTAAACCCATTTTTTCAGACCAAGTAATGGCCCAAAACACCTAATATACCATCCCAATACCCATCCCAAAACCAATAACCCCATTAACCCAGATCTCGGTCGTAACCCATCCAAATAAACCCGACCCAAACCCCCTTTAATCGTGGTCGTTGATCTCTGAGATTAACGGCCCATATCGAACCCCTCCTTTAATTACCCCCTTTCACCCCTAAACCTAATCTCATTTCACCCGTAAGCCACCCTAATACTCTCTCATCTCCCTTCCTCTCTTCAGAAACCCTAAAGTCGCCGCCCTTTAAATCCTATCCTAATCCCACCTAATATGGGATTCCATGGCTGTTTCTTTCTATATACGACCCCTTTCTGGGTACTGGCTACTCTTCTATAGTGATTTCCTAAACATGGAAAGAACATATCTTCAAGATTGAACCAATATCGGTTCATATCCCTGATCTTTTTTCTATTCTATTTATATTCATATGTGAGTCCAAATATTTGTTTATTTTTTGTTGATTCTTACTTACCCTAAAACTAGGGTTTACAAATTTCTTCAAATTGAACCAAAATTAGTTTGATTCTCTGATTTGAGTATTATTATGTCTATATTCGTCCTATGTTCCACTGTGGATCCGATTTTTTTTATATTTTGTCAATATTTATTTTCTTAAAAAACTAGGGTTTGCCTAATTTCTCCTAAATTGATTCTAATCGATTTTGCATTCTCTTCTTTCCTTATTTTATGTCTGATTGATTATATTTTCTTGTTTGTCTATTTGATTCCTACTATTATATAAACCCCTCCCCCATCCCCTTCAAGAGGGAGGAAAAATCACTAATTTCTCCACTAAAAATTGAGGCTTTTTATTCTGTATTCATTTACTGTTTTGTTCTATTTGGATCTTGGCCGGCTGAAAGCCCAAGCCACCATATTTCCTACTTTTTCGACCTCTCTTGAGTGTGAGCACTGCTCTGGATTCTTGAAACCCTTGGGAATTTGAGACATTTGAGACTCTGGGTCCTGATTGTTGTTCTTTTCTCGTTTATTGAGCAACAACTGGTAAGTCTTTAAACCTTCACAATGTATATTCCATTATGTTTAATTAACATGACTATATTTTCTTAATTTCACTCCCTTGACTCTCTTCATGTGTGATTCTGCCTATAATTTCTAGCCTTAATAATGTACTTATACCTAACTTAGGCAATCTGGACAATTTGAAGCATGGTTAGCTTAATGTTAGTGACAATTTTGTGTATATGCACTGATTGCCTGGCCTAATCCTGTCTTTATGCCTGATTCTAAATTTCCCTAGTGATTAACTTATGTTATTAACATGCCTTAATTTGTTTAAGACCTTCACTCTAAGTCCTTAATTTGTTTAAGGCCTTCACTCTTAGTGTATGGTGTGCTCCTATGACCCTGTTTGTTACTTTTTGTGTTCTTGCTCTACCCAGTCCTGTACCCCTAGCAATTAAGTGGAGCCTCTCAAACTAGTCTGCCTAAATTATGATTTTGCTTGCCTCCCTAGTATAAGTTATAATGTTTAATCCCTGTGTTTGGTATAATTTGATCATGTGGGCTTTAAACTTGTTGCATTGGTGAAAACTATTTGTCTTACTAGCCTATTGCTCTTTGCTTGTTAACTTGGTAATCCCATAAGCTTCAGGCTCCCTATTTCCTATTAACATGTCACCCTCCCCCAATGTGTTAGTTTGTTTCTTGAGTTCATGACCATCATGTTATCATTTTAGTGTTTGCAAATGCTTTTCCAAACCTATTACTTTATTACTACTCTCATTGGTTGTTCCTTGTTACGAGTCTCTAATTATTGGCGGGCTGAAAGCCAAGGCCCCCGCAAAGCTTCTCTATTAACCTCCCTAGTGTGAGCACTGCTCGGGGTCCATTTTGAGACCCTTGTGAACTCTGACAAACTAGGGTCTAAGGTTCTTTGTCCACTTTGTCCTAATTTCTCCATTTTTCCCCTTTCTACCTACTGAATAAGCCAATTGGCTTGGGTAAATGGTTGTTTTCTGGATCTTTTGGTCAATTATGGCTACCAGGTTTGGGCTATCTTGTATAAATGAAGATGGTTTTCTAGGTGTGATCAACTATGATTTTCTGGGTTATGGTGACACCCGTATGGATACGAAATTGAAGGCCTAGCTGGGCTGAGTATACTTTTGACCTGTCTTAGGCCCACTATAGTTATTTTGTAACTTTGTAATTTATTTCATTCATTGGGCCTGTAATAATTCTATAATAAAAATTGGGGTGTTAGTAAATTGGGAAAGGGGTTTATTCTAATGTTTGCATGAAACGAGTATAAATCCTGCCTATAGGTGTTTAATTCGTTCAATATGTTCTGCTCCTATGTGTTGTTAGATAACGTGCCTATAGGACCTCGGTGTTTAATTCATTCAATATGTTCTACTTCTACGCGTTGTTAGATAACCTGCCTATAGGACCTGAGTGTTTAATTCGTTCAAAATATTCTGCTCATATGTTTTTGTTAGATACCATGCCTATAGGAAATAAAATGTCAATGACCAATATTTCAATTTGCATAACTGCATCATATTCATTAGATACCATGACCATAGGGTTATACTAGCTTATGTTCTATCGATTTTCATCTATAAATCATGCATATAGGACATTAATTGGTTAATTTGTTGTTGTTGACATACTGTCACCTAGAAGACATGCCTATAGGAGATAAGTGTGAAAAATAAGTTTCAATCGTTAATCGTTAGAAATCCTGCCTATAGGGTATTATCACTCGCTTTGAAGTGTTATTATTGAACTTTCAAACACTATTTTGTTGCTTAGCCATACCAATATTAGAAATCATGCCTATAGGATCAAACTGAGTAATTCTGAGTATTTTCAATGATTATCGCTTCCTACTACTGCGTAAATCACCTAGAGATATAGGTTTAAACACTTATAATCTGTAAGTTCAATAATCAGCATGCAATACCAAATCCTGTAAATACCCATAAAATTTCTATGTCTAAAATAATGCCTGAATAGGTCCATGTGCTGTTATAACTATAGAAATTCTTAAAACAGTCCTATTTTGAGTAAAAGGTATCCTAGAACTTGAAAGAGTAAATTTTCCAGAAATTGCGCGTTATGCGACGCACTATGCAATCGCATAACAGGTATGCAAACCGCACAGTGGTCGCATACCTGGGCAGTTTCCTGTCCATTTTGAGGACAACTATGCGGCCTAGAATGCGATCGCATTTCACGAATGTGGGCCGCATATTTGTCGTATTCTTGACGCATGGTTTTTGCGATGGAGGTTATGCGACGCACTATGCGATCGCATAACAAGTATGCGGACCGCATAATGGTCGCATACCTGGGCAGCGTGGTTCCCATTTTGGCCCATTTGGAGGCCAACTATGTGACATGAATGCAGACCGCATAGCAGGAATGCGATCGCTTCCTGACCGCATTTCTATGTCGGGGCTCCTATTTTCTAAATTTAAACCCCGACCCCCTGTTTTATAAAACACCCCTTCCCTTCCTTTTTAAGGATTTTCTGATAAAATATAGAGAGAGAAAAGAGAGTTCTTGAGAGAAAAGGTTTCAACATCATCCAATTTGATTTTCCAAAATCACTCAAGCTTGAAAATTATCGAGTATTGTCATCTTCTTCACTCAAAGAGGTAAGTCTTCACCCTATTTCCCCAATTTCTCAGGTTTTGGGTAATAATAAAACACACATAGGTTGGTTCTTGAAAATAAAAAGTTTAAATCTTGCATGCATGTGACTTAAATCCTGTAATCTAGTAAAGGGAAAAACAAGTTTGGGTAATTATTCTCAAAGGGGGGTTAGTAGTCTAAGGGGTCACATAGTGTTTGATAAAATGCTCAATTGAGCACAAGTTTCCTAATTCTAAGTGAAATATGTCACATTGTGGAATAGATTGACGGTTCTAGACGGTCCGGTGAATTGTGATAGAAATTCAAAAGGGGACGACTCGAGGTATGTATGGGTAACTTTAATCTTCGTAGAGACACTTTGTTGGTGTCCGAACATTCGGTATGAGTTTATTGTTGAGTATATGTGAATTGATTGTCCGATTGTGTTGAGGTGTGAGATTTCATCATCTGACTTTTCTTAGTCGACTATCGTGATAGTTGAAATTGTGAAAGGTGACTTCCATGTGATTAGTTTATCATGTGCAAGGTTCATTAAATGCTTGAGTATGTTGGTATGAAAGAATGGTAACGAACTCAAATGTGTAAATGTATCTAAGTGATAAGGGTTGTGTCACAAGTGATGAAAGGGAGTTGTGAATTGATCTAATTGAACTAAATGACCATGGAAATATCGTATATGACTCATTGTTGGCAAGGTTTATTGTGGCTTAACTTCATATGGATTGTTGGTTGTAATGAATTTATATTCTTGTTCATGAGTATTGTGGTTGAATTAATGGATGATAAATATTATTGTGAACACATGATTGTTTGGGTGTTATGAAATTGTATTCTTGATGATATGAAGCCCTGTGATTGAATTGTGGGCTGTTATTGTTTGCTATGAAATGTGATGGTCCTGTGGAATCGGGTTGCACGCTGCAACACAAAGTAATAAGGGTGGATAGGTAACAAGGGTGAAGCGTAAACTTTAAGGTGGGATCGTGTTTCACACCGCAACACGAAGTAATAAGGGTGGAGAGGTAACAAGGGTGAAGTGTAAATTGTACGGTGGGGTCGGGTTGCACGCCGCAACACGAAGTAATAAGGGTGGAGAGGTAACAAGGGTGGAGTGTAAACTGTAAGCTGAAATGCGATTGTGTTGAAATAAGAATCTGTGAGGCTCTCAATTGTATTTGTTTATGTATCACTGTACACTATGTGTTGGTTCCTTTAACTTCTTTCTATATGTGCATTTCTTGATTTTAATTTGCTTAAAGTTTGCTCATACATACTAGTACTATTCCACAGTACTAACGTCCCTTTTGCCAGGGGCGCTACATCTTTTATGTGGATGTAGGTCGGTCCATAGCAGGTAGCTCAGCTCGCCGTTAGTGGTGCCTCCTCCTCATCTTTCAGCAGTACTGGTGAGCCTTACTTCCTCCTGGGGTCGTGTGTAATTCAATCCATCTCTTTTGTGTCTGTTATGTATTGTAAGGTATTGCCGGGGCCTTGTTGCCGGAAAGTATTGTATTAACTCCTAGTATTTGTAGAGGCGCCGTAGACATGATGTGGGTTTATATATGTATTTTTGGTAGTAACTGTACGTATTTGGAATTGTGGTCCGTATTGGAAAGTTATTTATGTATTGTGTATGTTTTTTGGAAACAATTGTTGAAATGCTAAAAGAGAAATGAAATTAAGTTTGAATGCCACGCTTAAATCCTAAGTTGTTATTTCATATGGAATATGGTGCATTGTATATAAGGGGGAAACGCGTTGGGTAGGAAAGGCAATCTAGGTCTGCTTGACCGGGTTCACCCGGTTAGGTGCCGGTCTCATCCCTTGGTTTTGGGGCATGACAAACTTGGTATCAGAGCCTAAGGTTTTAAAAGTGTCCTAGTATTTCTTGGAGCCGTGTCTAGTACAGCACTTCTTATCAGTGTGTTGTCGACCACATCTATAATTAGGGGGCTGCATAGACATTTAGGAAAGTACCCTTTTATTGCTATTCTATGTCGTGCGATGTGGTGGAAGGTGAGGTTGTCTATCTCTAACTCGTGCATTGTTCCAATTTTCAGTAAATGGCACCAAAGAAGAGAGCTCGACTAGGACTAGAGGCCAATGCCACCCCAGGAGTGGCCGTAAATTCTTTATCTGATGATGCGGGTGAGAATGATTCCCCGACCCTGAATCTGCATGACTCTTCCATCCCAGGCCAGGATATTCCTATTCCTGCTCAAGCGGAGGGTGTTACAGTCCCTCCCGTTGATGTTCCTGATCCTTCTTCTGTCCCAGCTTCCCGTCCCGGTATTTCTGATTGGGACCTCAGGGGAGCTATTCATATTTTAACCTAGTTAGTGGCCTCCCAGGCCCAAAGATCACATGCTGCCCTTGCATCCTCTAGCGAGCAAGGGGATTCTTCAAGTTCCAGGGTCAACTAGTTTCTGCGGTTAGCCCCTTCAGATTTCACAGACACCGACCCAAAGGTCGACCCTCAGAGTTTATTGATGAGATGTACAAGACCCTCCGAGTTATGAGGTATAATGAGATAGAGGGGGTTGAGTTTGCATCCTATCGTCTGAAGGGAGTGGAATATTTGTGGTTTGAAATGTGGGAGAGTTCCCGTGGAAAGGGGAGCCCTCCGGCGAGGTGGGAGGAGTTTTTGGATGCCTTTATGGATCATTTCTTGCCTGCCGAGATTATGGCAGCCCGTGCTACAGAGTGTGAGGCCCTCAAGCAGGGAAACATGAGTGTGTGGGAGTATCATATGGAGTTTGTGCACTTTTCCAAATATGAAATTCACATGATACCAACTATGGAGGCCAGAGTTCGATGGTTTGTTCAGAGCCTTAGTCCCTTGGTTGTTAGTGAAGCTGCTACAGCTGCCTTACATTAAGATATGAAATATGGGAAGATCATGGGATTCGCCCAGGCCACAGAGGCTTGGAAGTTGAAGATAAGAATGGAGAGGGAGAGTAGCAGTACAGCCCGGCAGCGGGCAACCCTGGGAGTTCAGTTGGAGGAGGGAGATCAGTCCTTGTGAGAGGGTTATCAGGGTCATCAGGGACATCCCAGTCCTATGCTTATTCCTCAGCCAGTGCCCCGCCATCATGGCACAATTATCAGCGGGGAGATTGCTTTGGACCAGGTCCAGACAGCAGGAGGTTCCATCAGTCAGGTCATTCCGGTAGGAGGTTCCAGCAGCAGCGGAGGGCCCTATGCCCTAAGTGTGGGAAGTTTCATTCTGAGCCTTGTTACTTGGATACTCCGGTATGCTATAGATGTGGATAAAGAGGCCATATCCAGCAAGACTTCCGTGCACCCAGTCAGGGCGCGGGTAGGGGTACTGCTCAGCAATTCAGCTCTTCAGCCGCTACATCTTCAGTATGCCCTCCAGCTCCAGCAGGGCACGGTACAGTTAGGGGTGGAGCACGGGGTCGAGGGGGACCCAGTTGGTTCTATGTTTAAGTGGTCGCCAGAATGCGGAAGGCTTCCCCAGATGTTTTCACAGGTATTTTGACTATTCAATCACATGATTTTTATGCTCTTATTGATCCCGAGTATTCTTTGTCATATGTTACTCCATTTATTTCTTCAAGTTTTGGGATAGAACCTGACTTCATGAGCCGTTCTCTGTGTCGAATCCGGTTTATGATTCCATTATGGCCGTGTGAGTCTATAGGAATTGTGTTGTCACGGTGTGTGGTCGGGATACCACGACCGATCTTATCGAGCTAGAAATGGTAGATTTTAATGCTATCATGGGAATGGATTGGATCTACACGTGCTATGCTAAACTCGACTGCCGAACAAGAATTATGAGGCTCAAGTTTCCTAATGAGCCAGTTATCGAATGGAAGGGGAACGATGTCATGCCAAGGGTTAGGTATACTTCCTACCTTAAGGCCTCAAAGATAATCAGGAAAGGTTGCATCTATCTGGTTCGAGTTGCGGAAACCACCTGAGAGGTGCCTGCCCCCGAGTCCGTGCCGGTTGTGAACGAGTTTCTTGAAGTGTTTCTGGAAGAGCTTCCTGGGATTCCGCCAGGTAGCGAGGTTGATTTCGGGATTGATGTATTGCCTGATACGCAGCCAATATCTATTCCACCTTACTGATGGCGCCAGCAGAATTGAGAGAGTTAAAAGAACAATTGAAAGATCTGTTAGCAAAAGGTTTCATTCGGCCAAGTGTGTCGCCTTGGGGCGCACCGGTTCTTTTTTTTCCAGAAAGAAAGGCGGATCGCTTCGGATGTATATTAGTTATCGGCAAATCAACAAGGTCACCATAAAAAACAAATTCCCATTGCCTCGAATAGATGATTTGTTCGATCAATTGAAAGGTGCTAAGTTCTTCTGAAAGATTGATTTGCAGTCCGGGTATCATCAGTTAAAAATCAGGGAGCAGGATATTCCTAAGACTGCCTTCAGAACTCGATATGGCACTTTGAATTTATGGTAATGTCTCTTGGGCTCCAACGCCCCAACAACTTTTATGGATCTTATGGATCGGGTTTTCAAACCGTTTCTCGACTCCTTTGTGATTGTCTTCATTGACGATATTCTTGTTTATTTGCGGAGTCAGGAGGATCATGCTAATCACCTCAGGGCAGTTCTATAGACTCTTTATCAGCACCAATTATATGCAAAGTTTTCAAAATGTGAGTTTTGGATAGAATCAGTCACCTTTTTGGGCCATGTTGTTTCCAAGGAGGGGATTCAGGTTGATCCCCAAAAGATTGCAGCGGTGAAGGATTGGCTTAGGCCAATGACCCCGACAGAGACTCGCAGTTTCTTGGGTCTAGCTGGGTATTATCGGAGGTTTATGGAGGGATTCTCTACTCTCGACTCCCCATTGACTAAGCTGACGCAGAAAGTAGTTAAGTTTCAGTGGTCCGATGAATGTGAAAAGAGTTTTCAGGAATTAAAGTCAGATTGACTTCGGCACCAGTGTTGACCTTGCCAGAAGGATCAGAGGGATTTGTGGTTTATTGTGATGCTTCAAGGGTTGGTTTGGGGTGTGTGTTGTGTAGTGCAGGAAGGTAATAGCGTATGCTTTAATACAACTCAAGAATCACGAGAAGAATTATCCGACGTATAATTTGGAGCTCGTGGTGGTTGTGTTTGCATTAAAAATCTGCGACATTATCTTTATGGGGTCCATGTGGACGTGTTCAAGACCACAAGAGTCTTCAGTATTTATTCAAGGGTAGCTGGGATGAACACTTTTCGCTTATAGAATTTACTTATAATAACAGTTTCCATGCTAGTATTCATATGGCCCCATTTGAGGCATTGTACGGAAGGAGGTGTAGGTCTCTGATTGGATGGTTCGAGGTTGGCGAGGCGGAATTGCTAGGACCGGATCTTGTGCACCAAGATATGGAAAAAGTTATAGTCATTCAGGAGAGGATAAAAACTACTCAGAGTCGCCAGAAATCCTATGCGGACGTTCGTCGAAGAGATTTGGAGTTTCAAGTAGATGATTGGATATTCTTGAAGGTGTCTCCCATGAAGGGAGTAATGAGGTTTGGGAAGAAAGGGAAATTGAGCCCAAGGTATGTCGGGCAATATAGGATTGCTGAAAGGGTAGGATATGTGGCTTATAGGCTGGAATTTCCCCCTGAAATGTCATTAATGCATCCGGTGTTCCATGTGTCTATGTTGAAGAAAGTGGTTGGAGATCCATCAGTCATCGTGCCAATTAAGACTATCGAGGTTAATCAGAATTATCATATGAAGAGGTTCCGGTTGCTATTCTTGATAGGCAAGTCCGTAGATTGAGGAACAAAGAAATTTCTTCAGTTAAAGTGTTGTGGCGAAGTCAGCAAGTTGAGGAAACCACGTGGGAAGCGGAAAATAAAATGAAAGAATAATATCCCCATCTGTTTGAAGAAGTCTAGTAGTGATCGTGCGAATTGTCATCTCTAAGCATTTATATGGTATGTTCGGTTTTGTGCAAAAGCACCCCATTTTCCCCTAATTGCTGTACTATTGTAACTTCTCAAGTTGTGCCATAAGTGCGTATGTTGTGACTGTTTGAGTAATGTGCAACCCCTTGAAGTAAATGCAAATTTTGTGAAACTCATATGATGGTTAAATGGTTAATTGAAGTGTAGGTTGGTAAGGATTAATTGAAGTGTATATGATATGTTGAAGTAACTGAATTATATGGGACTTCTCGAGGAGACAAAATTATGTGCAAGGCCATAAAATAGATAGTTATGTGTGGAATTGGTTAAGAACATGTGTTTCGGGGGCTCTCTGACAGGTAGATAGGCCTAATTACAGAGGAAACTCTGGCGAGATTTTTAGAAAATATCAGAGAGTAACAAAATTGGGGGTTGGCATATTATGTTATCAAAACCAAATGATTTCCCAATCATCATTCGAGGACGAATGATTTTAAGTGGGGGAGGATGTAAAGTCCCAAAAATTTCTATGTCTAAAATAATGCCCGAATAGGTCACTGTGCTATTATAACTGTAGAAATTCTTAAAACAGTCCTATTTTGAGTAAAACGTATCCCAGAACTTGAAAGAGTAAATTTTCCAGAAATTGCGCGTTATGCGATGCACTATGCGATCGCATAACAGGTATGCTGACCGCATAATGGTTGCATACCTGGAAAGTTTCCTATCTATTTTGAGGACAGCTATGCGGCCTAGACTGCTATCGCATTTCACGAATGTGGGCCACATAATTGTTGCATTCTTGCCTCATGGTTTGTGCGAGGGAGCTTATGCGACACACTATGCGACCGCATAACAGGTATGCAGACCGCATAGTGGTCGCATACCTTGGCAGTTTGGTTCCCATTTTGGCTCATTTGGAGGCCAACTACGCGACATGAATGCAGATCGCATAGCAGGAATGTGATCGCATTCCTGACTGCATTTCTGTGTCGGGGCTCCTATTTTATAAATTTAAAACCGACCCCCTGTTTTATAAAACACCCCTTCCCTTCATTTTTACGGATTTTCTGACCAAAAATAGAGAGATAAAAAGAGAGTTGTTGAGAGAGAAGGTTTCAACATCATCCAATTTGATTTTCCAAAACCACTCAAGCCCTGAAATTATCGATTATTGTCATCTTGTTCACTCAAAGAGGTAAGTCTTCACCCTATTTCCCCAATTTCTCAGGTTGTGTAAGAATAAAACACACATAGGTTGGTTCTTAAAAATAAAAGGTTGAAATCTTGCTTGCATGTGAGTTAAACCCCGTACTCTAGTAAAGGGAAAAACAAGTTTGGGTAACTATTCTCAAAAGGGGGTTAGTAGTCTAAGGGGTTACATAGTGTTTGATAAAATGCTTAATTGAGTACAAGATTCCTAATTCTAAGTGAAATATGTCACATTGTGGAATAGATTTACGGTGCTAGACGGTCCAGTGAATTGTGATAGAAATTAGAAAGGGGACGACTCGAGGTATGTATGTCTAACTTTAATCTCCGTAGAGTCACTTTGTTGGTGTCCGAACATTCGATATGAGTTTCTTGCTGAGTATATGTGAATTGATTGTCCGGTTGTGTTGAGGTGTGAGATTTCATTCTCTGATTTTTCTTAGTCGTCTATCCTGATAATTGAAATTGTGAAAGGTCACTTCCATGTGATTACTCTATCATGTGCAAGCTTCGTTAAATGATTGAGTATGTTGGTATGAATGAACGGTAACGAACTCAAATGTGTAAATGTATCTAAGTGATAAGGGCTGTGTAAAAAGTGATGAAAGGGAGTTTTGAATTGATGTAATTGACCTAAATGACCATGGAAATATCGTATATGACTCATTGTTGGCAAGGTTTATTGTGGCTTAACTTCATATGGATTGTTGGTTGTAATGAATTTATATTTTTGTTGATGAGTACCTTTGTGGTTGAATTAATGGATGATAAAGAATATTGTGAACACATGATTGTTTGGGTGTTATGAAATTGTACTTTTGATTATATGAAGTCCTGTGATTGAATTGTGGGCTGTTATTGTTTTCTATGAAATGTGATGGTCCAGTGGGATCGGGTTGCACGCCGCAACACGAATTAATAAGGGTGGATAGGTAACAAGGGTGAAGCGTAAACTGTACGGTGGGATCGGGTTGCACCCCGCAACACGAAGTAATAAGGGTGGAGAGGTAACAAGGGTGAAGTTTAAATTGTACGGTGGGATCCTGTTGCACGCCGCAACACGAAGTAATAAGGGTGGAGAGGTAACAAGGATGGAGTGTAAATTGTAAGCTAAAATGTGATTGTGTTGAAATAAGAATCTGTGAGGCTCTCAATTGTATTTGTTTCTGTATCATTGTGCACTATGTGTTGGTTCTTTTAACTTCTTTCTATATGTGCATCTCTTCATTTTACTTTGAGTAAAGTTTTCTCATACATACTAGTAATATTCCACAGTACTAACGTCTCTTTTGCCGAGGGCGCTACATCTTTTATATGGATGTAGGTGGTTCTATAGCAGGTAGCTCAGCTCGCCGTTAGTGGTGCATCCTCCTCATCTTTCAGCAGTACTGGTGAGACCCACTTCCTCCCTGGGCCGTGTGTAATTCATTCCATCTCTTTTGAGTCTGTTATGTATTGTAAGGTATAGCCGGGGCCTTATTACTGGCAAGTATTGTATAAACTCCTAGTATTTGTAGAGGCTCCGTAGACATGATGTGGGTGTATATATGTAGTCCGGGTAGTAACTGTACGTATTCAGAATTGTGGTCCGTATTGGAAAGTTATGTATGTATTGTGTATCTTTTTTGGAATCAATTGTTGAAATGCTAAAAGAGAAATGAACTTAAGTTTGTATAGCCACGCTTAAATCCTAAGTTGTTATTTCATATGGAATATGGTGCATTGTATATACGGGGGAAACGCGTTGGGTAGGAAAGCCAATCGAGGTCCGCTTGACCGGGTTCACCCGCTTAGGTTCCGGTCTCGTCCCTCGGTTTTGGGGTGTGACAAATCTCCCCTAAACCGTATAGTTGTTTAGAAATCATGTATATAAAATGGCACCTTGCATCTGAAACTGCCTGCATTTTTGAATTATGAGGTCACATAGAGACCATGTCTATAGGGCTTAATGGTTTTAATTTGCTTTAATTCTGAAGCTGTCTAATGTCTAATATGAGAATTTGTTTGCGTGCACTTTTTGTCTAAGTGTGGAGGTTAACTTGAGCTCTTAATTGCCTTTTTAGATCAAGTCCAACTTGTCTTGTATGGGGCCTAGTTTTTATCTTTTTTGAGCAGCCTAAGTTAAGTCTAGAATCATCCAAAATGGAGGTCCAAACGCCTCCTGGGCCATAGGTATGGCACGAGTAGTGCACCATTAAGGCATGGTTTAGAATCAACTAGTGCGCTTTAGGTAAAAAGATAAAGATAGTAATCGGGTAGTAGGAGATGATAGTTTGTGCCCTCTGAATAATACAAGTAACACCCCATCTCGAAGGAGTTACAAAATATTATTTATGTTGCACGGGGTGATCCTTTAGGGCTAAAAAATTAGGACCCACCACGTTGTCTTTAAATTAATTATCTGTGTTTATTCAGGGACTTTTGATAATAACTGCCCAACTTCTTGTTTTCTCTCTGATTATTTTACTAATTCATATATTTTGAGTTCGGCCTGGACCCACAATTGTGGTTCTCGAAGAGTGTCTGACACCTTTTCTTCGAGGTAATTTGAGCCCTTACCCGATATTTGGTAACGCAAACTGGTTAAACCAAAGTTATTTGCAAATAGATGCCCTAACGCACCTCAAACCCGTTAGGTGGAAACTCTATCTTTTAATACCTTCCTTAAAAGAGTTGTCACGTGTCGAAATCCGATTTCGCGAGAAATCAGTGTGCGACAGCATAGCGGCTATGCTGGGGATATTTTAGGCTCTTACCATAGCGAACTTGGTCTATATGAATTAGTCTTCATTGATGAATGTGTTTCCCTGTTCTTTATTGTTACATGAATATCCAGCTCACGTTTCCCTTTTCATTTTTGCATGCACACCCTTTCCCCTATTTTCCCCTTCGTTTGAACTTGCATTAATGTGCAAATCTCTGCTCAACTTGGTTACAATATGCGTTTTCCTCTTATGTTTGATTGCACCAAGTCATTTTTAAAATTTTTCTACATCATGCCTCTCCCTACCCTTACCCCCTCGTTTACTTTATTACAATTTTGACATTGCACGAACTAACTTTTTCCTTGTTTTCTTTTTTTTTCGTCATATCTTTACTTTCTATTTTAATACTGCATTTACTGTTTTCATCATGCAAAATAATTGACAACATGTTGTTTTATCTTTTGCATAAAGCATGCTCCACATCATATTCCACTCATGCGTAATTAATACCATAGCAGCACTTGATGAGTGTCCACGCTCTTCCTAAATAACCCTTTAAATTTGGAAAGGCTTATTTGCGGTAAAACTAGTCGATAGTGGTGCAGTCGACGGTTCCGTGCCTTTCCCTCCCAAGTTTTCCACTTGAGGGTACCGATCTAGACATTTCTAGAAACCCCAGTCTAAATATTAGTTGTGCATGCATCATGTCCAAAACCTAGTATGGGTTAGAACGATGTTCGCGTATTAACCCACTAAAGAAAAACTTGTCCAAAGTCCGCCAGGATTTCCATAATCCCAACGGACACAATCATGATATGTGCATTATTTGGAGAAAACATGCCAATATGTTGATCATTAACGTGTAAATAGTGAAATCCGGAGGGGGAAAGGGCTAATTTTATTTGTTTTGAAGAAATGAGGCATGAAGTCCCCAAGTTCGGCATGGTTCAAAATATCCCACCTTTGCTGCTGGATTGGTGGGAGAATCTCTCACCAAGTGAAAAAAATCATGTGAAAAGAGTCCTCGGGAATTTACCTTCCTTGTTAGACATTCAGTCAAACAATGTATTAATTGAGGCCGCCACCATGTTTTGGGATGAGAAGAGAGCCATCTTCCGTTTTGGCGACATAGAAATGACTCCCCTTATAGAAGAAATAGGAGGCTTCGCTGGGCTCCCATGGGATAGCCATGGTTTGTTGGTACTGGAATATTACATACCATTTGATTTCATTTATGAGCGTTATGGGCACATCAAGTCATATCGCCTTTATCTTGATGAGTTTTCCATAACTTCTTTGGGTTGGACTCACCGCCATTGTTTGTTTTCTTGGGATTATGGTATTTCCGATACAGGGAGAAAGGATCCACACTCACCTAGCTATGGTCAATAAGACCTTAATGGAGGGGATTGAAGGGCAAACTTATACTATTGTCCCTGTGATTTTGGCTGAGATGTACCGACCCTAAGACCATTGCAAAAATGGGTATATGCATTTCGAGGGTTGTAATCTGTTGCTGCAAGTATGGTTGTTAGAACACCTCCAGATAGGAGAATACCATCAAGAATCTCCAGACAGGTTTGCATAACCAGGAAGCGCTGATCTGGGTACATTTTTTTAGCAATTTGACTGATGACAAGGTACATTGGATGTTCGAGTGGTTCCCTAGCAGTGAATTCATCATCAGGTCGAGAGATGTTCCTCATCTAGTGCTAATCGGCTTGAGGGGAATCTATTCTTATGCTCATATCAGAGCTATGAGGCAAGCAGGGAGAAAACAAGTTATACCGTGAGTTTCAAAAATTATTCATTACAAAGAAGACTTCCAAGGTAATGCCATTCCATTCAAGTTCGAGGCACAGCACATGTGGCATCAAAAGATCATTGTGGAGAAAGATACCATCGAGTCATACTGATATCATAACGGTTGTGTGTACTTCTACCCGTCATGGTTAGTCGATGACATAGCAGGAGAAGTCAAGCCAGGGGTTGATTTGAGGAATAGAGTCATAGACAACGCTGCTGAAGCACAAGTCAAATACAGGAGGTTGCACAAAAGGGTTTTCTAGTCTGAAGCCAGGCATTTGGAACAACATAAAGTGGACATGGAAGCAATCAAAGAATGGAGGGGAATCTCTACTAAGTCAACAGAGAGGTTGGAGTATTTGGACCAGGGTTTGATGGAGCTTGAGGGAATGATGAAGAAAAGGGTCTCGAACTGTCAAAACGCAGAGGGCAATGAAGGAGGACATCTAGAAAAGGCATATCTACAGTTGGACATACGCGACCTGGGGAATCTGATTGATGGGGCAAAGAAGGCCAAGCTTGGAGAAGTTCCCTCTGGGACGAAATAGATTAGAAATGATGTTTTACTTGTTTTCTAGATTTGTTTTACATTTCGGTTGTAATAAGGCAAATGGCATTAGTGAATCTTTATACTTTTTGTTTTAGTAGAGATTTGGTCTATTTATCATATTAATGAAATGACACAGTTATTGGCATTGAGTTTTCTTCACATCTATATGTCGCCGGGCCTACCTCGGGCACAATGAGGTCCCCAAATTAGGACGCAAATTTACAAAATGTGTTTAAATATTGCAAATATCCTTTTAACACTCCTTACTGACTTTTTTACCTTTTGTTTTTCTTATTTTCTTTATTTATTCCCTTCCCCTAAGGTTGGTTCGTGCATACTGGCATCGTCAGCATATCACACAAGATCTAGAGGTCCTCCACCTCTTCCTCCCCCAAGTGATCCCAAAGATAAAGAATAAGCTAAAATGGATGATATGAGTGGTATCAGGAAAGACAACGCTACGCATGCAGAAAATGTCGAAACTTCGGATGGTCAGAGTACTCCGACATAGAATGACTTGGTTTTACGGTTAGAACAGAAGATATTGGATTATAAGGGGAACTTGAGCAGATATGGAACTTGGAAAACCTTTCCCTTACCTTGAATGTTCCTGATATCAATCAACAAAATGCCCACAACCTAGCACATCCTCAAAACACACAAAACGAGCACCCACAAAATCCTCCTGCACCTCATCAATACGCCACGCCTTCCCAAAATCCTAATCCTCCACCATTACCAACTCCTCCACAGCATGACCATCATTCGACCCAGTATCCACAAACTACAACCTACCGCACTCCTCAAAATGCACCACAACCTATTCCTGATCCCCATAACTCAGCGAACGATCACCACTATGCCAAAATTCATGTAGTCCACCAAAGTAACCCCATATACGTGGAAACCTTACCCCCACACTTCACAACAAACCCTGTAAACACCAAAATCTGCCGAGAAGGACCTGCTTATCAATAATATGGCGGAGGAACTTAAGAAGCTTACTAGTCGAGTCCAAGGTGTTGAGGGTAGTAAAGGCGTCAAGGGTTTGAATTATGAGGATTTGTGTATTCATCCAGACGTAGAGCTGCCAGAGGGTTACAAACCTCCTAAGTTCGAAATGTTCGATGGGACAGGTGATCCAAAGGTATATTTGAGAACATATTGTGACAAACACGTAAGGGTTGGAAAAGATAAAAGAATCCGCATGAAGTTGTTCATGAGGAGCCTCACTGGAGACACCCTATCCTGGTACATCTGTCAAAACCCAAAGAAATGGGTTAACTAGGTAAGCATGACATCAGATTTTATGGATCGGTTCAGGTTCTATATTTAGAATGCACTAGACATCTTCTATATCCATATTCTTAAGAAGAAGCCAACAGAAAATTTCCGCGAGTATGCTACTCGGTGGAGATCAGAAGCTGCGAAAGTAAGGCTAGCACTAGAGGAAAAGAAAATGAACAAGTTCTTTGTCCGAGCTCATGATCCGTAGTTTATGAGAGGTTGATGGTTATTAAAAATCATAAATTTTCCGACATAATCAAATTGGGACAAAGAATAGAAGAGGGAATGAAGAGGGAATGGTAACAAATTTTGAGGCACTCCAGGCTACGAACAAAGTCGTGCAGTCGCGCGGTATATCTAAAAAGAAGGAAGTAGGGGCAGTAAGCCCAAGGTCCTAAATCTCCTCTCACATACCAAACACCTCAACCCACATATCAGCCTTCACCTCTCAAATATCAACAACCCTCCACCGCTTACCACATGCAGTCAACACACTACCACTCACCATCAGCCCATCAAAATTATCAAAAACCCAGGCCAAATTTTGACCGCAGACGCCAGAATAATACATTCCTATTGCTGAACCCATCGACTAGCTGTATGAAAGGCTAAAAGCTGCCGGTTATGTCACTCCTATTCTCGTTGTTGCCATGGAAAATTCCTCTTAATGGGTCAACCCAAACAAGACATGTTCCTACCATTCGGGCATGAAGGGTCACACTATTGATGAATGTCTCACTCTGAATGACAAGATCCAGACACTAATTGGCACCAAGGTTAGACAAGCTTCACCTAATGACTGCAACAATCCTCTCCTGGATCACAGGGGCGAGGGGGTACATGTGATAGAAACTGATGAAGAATGGGATCCAGAGGGGTCAATCGGGCTCATTCGAGAAGGGAATGATCCCAAAATGCCTCCCGTCACATTCACACATATTGTGGTACATATACAGTCACCGATTGAGGTTGAGGTAGCCACACCAAATCCGTTCGAGGTTTAATTAACAACGTTATTAGCCTCGCCAGCTCCGTTCGAAGTAAAAGTGACCACACCATTCACCGTGACAGTAGCACCTACACCGTCCTTTAAGTCCAATGTTATACCCTAGGACTATGCCGCAGAAGAAAGAAGTAAAGGAAATAGGAAAATGGAAGAAACCGGCACAACACAAGGTATGACCAGAACTGGTAGGGTTTACATTCCCAAGAATTTGGGAGGAGCAAGTAAAGAAGCTGCTTCCAAGCAGGCTATCATTGAAATTGGCCCAGAAAATCTTTGGAGATAGGTGCAAGCAAGAGAGTATTCTGTGGTTGATCGTTTGAAAAAAACCCCTGCTTAGATATCCATTCTATCACTACTGCAGAATTCTAAAGCACATAGGAATGAGTTGATGAAAGTATTGAACGAGGCTTATGTACCCAACAACATTACCAGTGGAAAGATGGCCAATATGGTAGGACAAGTATTGGAAAGCCATAAGATTACTTTCCACGAAGATGAATTGTCGCCGAAAGGATTAAACAACAATAGGGCACTGCATATCACAGTGTAGTGCGAAGACAAATTCATTTCCAGAGTCTTGATAGATGGGGGTTCGAGTCTCAACATCTGTCCATTGACTACTTTGAAGAGTTTGGGTAAAGGTTTGCATGAAATATGAGTAGGAACTATGAACGTGAAAGCATTTGATGGGTCTGAAAGGGCCACAACTGGGGAAACCAACCTATGTTTGCATATGGGCCCGACTTGGTTTGATGTCGAATTTCAAGAGCTAGACATATCCGCCTCATACAATCTGTTGTGGGGACGACCTTGGATATACGTTGTTGGAGCTGTAGCTTCTACTTTGCATCAGGCTATGAATTTTTAATGGAACCATCACTAAATGATCATTCATGGAGATGTGAGTAATCATATTTACACCAATCATACTGTTCCGGTTGTGGAGAATAAAAGGAAGTTGGGTGGAGAAACTTACCATCACATTGAGCATGTTAACGCGATCGAGAAAGGTAAATGGTGGAGTAACAAAATAGAGAGAATATTGGCATGGGAAGGGTATGAACCTGGTAAGGGGCTCAGAAAGAATCTCCAGGTTATCGTCAAACCAATACAGCTAAAGTGTCATGGCACAACCTTTGGACTTGGATATCAGTACACCTGGAACGAGTATCAGGATTGGTCGCCACCATGGCGCGGTCCTTATACCCTCTTGAGCAACCAATACCAAATTTGGGCCAATCCTTCCATCAGGCTGATATGATGTGGGGATCGGAAGAAGATGAATTCTAGTTGGTTTAAGGAATCTGTTCTTGGAAGATGAAGATATGGATTGCAGTGCGATAGTTGAGGAGAAGGAGGAGGAGGAAGGCCTCGTCATCCAGATAGTGGAGAAGGGAGTTGTTCTACGGAACTGGACCGCCACACCATCACGGGCCCGCCGAGTTCCGAGGTAGCCGGGTTGCTAGCATAATTTACCTTGAAAACATTTTTTTACGAGCATTTTTTAGGACATTTTTCAGTATTTGGTTATTTTGATTTGAAACAATTGTTTGAAACGTTAAAATCACTTTTGCATGACGTTTTGATACTTATCATTGGTTTTCTATTTTATTATTTATTATTATCCTTTATATTTTCTCTCTACATAATTATTATTACTTATCCTGATGAACCAACAACTATGACATGTAATGAGACAACGCAACATAAGGATAGTGACTCATAGGAAATAGAAGAAGAAGATGTAATACATGAGGAAATTGTTAGAGAAGTGTAAAATTTTGATAACAAGCCTAAGTCCAACCTGGAAGAAACCGAGATAGTTAATTTGAGAGACTCCGAAACAGTCAAAGAAACTCGCATAAGCATTCACCTGTCACCGTCAGAGAAAGAAGAGTATACCCGTTTCCTAAAAGAATATGAAGATATTTTTGCATGGTCTTATGATGATATGACTGGTTTGAGCACTTCCATAGTAGCTCATAAACTACCTACCAATCTGATGTGTCCGCCTGTAAAATAGAAGTTCAGAAAGTTCAAGCCGGATATGAGTCTGAAAACCAAAGAAGAGGTCACCAAGCAGATCAAAGCTAAGGTTGTCAGAGTGGTTGAATATCTAACCTAGTTGGCTAACATCGTGCCAGTTCTGAAGAAGGATGGGAAAGTCAGAGTATGTGTTGATTATCGGGACTTAAACAGCGCAAGTCCCAAAGATGATTTCCCATTACCCAATATACACATACTGATCGACAACTGTGCCCAGCATGAACTCCAGTATTTTGTGGATTGCTATAAAATGATGTCATTTATTCTGAAGAATGTCGGGGCCACTTATATGAGAACCATGACAACCATTTTCCACGACATGATACACAGGGGGATATATGTATATGTGGGCGACATCATCATCAAATCCAAGAAGGGTAGAGATCACATAGCAGACCTGAGAAAGTTCTTTGATCGGCTTCGAAGGTATAACCTGAAACTCAATCCCGCAAAATGTGCCTTCAAGGTCCCTGCCGAAAAACTGTTAGGATTTATCGTCAACCGTTGAGGAATTGAGCTAGATCTGTCAAAATTCAAGGCTATCCAGGATTTGCCACCGCCAAAAAACAAGAAAGGCGTGATGAGTTTGTTGGGACGTCTCAATTACATCAGCCGCTTCATAGCACAATCGACCGTGATTTGCGAGAAAATTTTCAAAATGTTAAAGAATGATGCCGCGACAAGTTGGACTGAAGACTGCCAGAAAGCTTTTGACAAAATCAAGGAATATTTATCCACACCACCAGTCTTGGTCCCGCCGGAACCTGGTAGACCTTTGCTACTCTATCTGTCCGTACTAGATGGAGCTTTCGGTTGTGTCTTGGGACCCATAAAGAGCAGGCCATATACTATTTGAGCAAGAATTTCATACCCTACCAAGCACGATATTCTTTGTTGGAACGTACCTACTGTGCTCTGGCATGGATAGCTCAAAAATTGAGGCACTAATTATGTGCCTATACCACATATCTCATATCAAGAATGGATCCTCTCAAGTACATTTTTTAGAAACCCATTCCACGGGGAAGCTGGCAAAATGGCAGAGACTGTTGAGTAAATTTGATATTGTCTATGTGACTCAGAAGGCGGTTAAGGGACAGGCATTGACATGCCATCTGACAGAAAATCCTGCAGGATGAGAATACGAACCACTAAAAATGTATTTTACCGACGAAGAAGTATCATTTGTAGGGGAAGATATCATCGCAACCTATAACAGTTGGAGAATGTTCTTTGATGGGGCTGCAAATTTCAAAGGAGTGGGTATCAGAGTTGTTTTGGTATTAGAGACAGGTCAAAATTACTCGGTATCCGCAAAGCTCAGATTTTCGTGAACCAACAATATGGTAGAATAAGAGGCTTGCATCTTAGGGCTCAATTTGTCCATTGACATGAATATCCATGAATTGTAGGTAATTGGTGATTTAGACCTTTTGGTACATCAAGTTCTAGGGGAATGGGCTACAAAGAATACCAAAATATTATCGTATTTGTACTACGTGCAAGAGTTGATGAAGAAATTCACAAAGATAGAGTTCAAACATGTTCTGAGTATCCAGAATGAGTTTGCAGATGCATTGGCCACTCTATCTTCCATGATACAACACCCAAAAAAGAATTTCATCTACCCTATTATAGTAAGGATCCATAGTCGGCTAACTTTGCACTCATGTTAAAGAAGAAACAAATGGGAATCTGTGGTTACATGATATCAAGGAATACTTGGCAAAGGGAGAGTACCCGGAGAATACAAATCATACTAAAAAACACGCACTCCGAATATTATCCAACCATTTCTTTCGAAGTTGAGGGATTCTATACAGAAGGACTCCCGACCTAGGATTGTTATGGTGTGTTGACGCCAAGGAAACCTCCAAACTGCTCGAAGAGATACATGCTGGAAATTGTGGACCACACATGAACGACTTCGTTTTAGCCAAGAAGATGATGAGAGCAGGATATTTTGGATGACTATGAAAACAGACTGCATCGGGCATGTCCAGAAGTGTCATCACTTCCAAATACATGCAGATACGATACGAGTTCCACCCAATGAACTCAATGCAACAAGTTCACCTTGGCCTTTTGCTGCTTGGGAATGGATGTAATCGGTCCAATCGAGCCTGCCGCTTCAAATGGGCACAGGTTCATCTTAGTGTCTATAGACTACTTCACAAAATGGGTTGAGGTTACATCTTAGAGGGCTGTAACCAAGAAAAGTCGTCACAGATTTTGTCAGAGATCGTATCTTTTGTCGATTAGGGGTACCGGAACCCATCATCACGGACAACGCCGCCAACCTCAATGGTGACCTAGTGAAAGCTATGTGTGAAACATTCAAAATCAAGCATAAGAATTCCACATCATACATGCCTCAAATGAATGGAACCGTGGAGGTTTCCAACAAGAATATCAAGAAAATATTGAGAAATATGGTAGACAACCACAAGCAATGTCACAAGAAATTACCATTTGCCTTATTGGGTATCGTACCATAGTTCGCACATCAATCATAGCAACTCCCTAACTGCTGGTCTACGGTACTGAAGCTATAAGTCTCACCGAGGTCGAAATCCCCTCCTTAAGAATTATAAAAGAAGATGAACTCAGTGATGCATAATGGATAAGTAGTCACTACGAACAAGTAGCTCTCATTGACGGGATAAGAATAAATGTGGTATGCCACAGTCAAATTTATCAGAACAGAATGTCCACAACTTTCAACAAAATGTCAAACCTAGACAGTTCACACCGAGGTAGCTGGTGCTAAAGCGAATTTTCCCGCATCAAGATGAAGCCAAAGGGTAATATTCACCCAATTGGAAAGGGCCTTACATGGTTCACAGAGTACTAACAACAGGATCACTCATACTTGCAGAAACAGACGAAGAAATTTGGCCAAATCCTATTAACTTAGACGCAGTCAAGAGATACTATGTTTATAATGTTTGCATTTCTTCATATGAAGTAATTGAACTACGCTTGACCTGATTCCCACTTAGGGAGGAGCACTCATACTTGCAGACATGGACGGAGAAATTTGGCCAAAGCTTATTAAGTCAGACGTAGTCAAGAGACACTATGTTTAGAATGTTTGGAATTTCTTCATCTGATGTAATTGGTCAAAGCCTGTGGGTTCGGTCAAAATTCACTGAAATTTTATTTCCCCCATGGTCAGAAATTGGGGCAGAATTTTGAGGAGGACCCTCAAGATTCTAATGCAAAGAAGTCGCAATTTCTCTAAAGTGTCACAGTCATTGGTTCATCTACTTTACTTGATATTGAATATTACTATGTTTTAAACAACTAAATTCATCAAATGCACGCATATTTTTCTCAAAAACTTTATTTTATGAAACAGCCAAATGCTACCCACGATAACTTGAGCAAGATTTCGATATAGAGCAAAGCAAAGAAAAGCAAGCAAGAGAAGGCACGAACCAACCTTCCCCACAAAACTCACGATTTTTCTCTGGATGCAGGAACAAGGAATATTCGAAAATATATGCACACCTCATAATCACTATCTTCATAACGACAAAGTTGCCAAACGCAAACATATCTCTAACTAAGAAATACTCTGCTATCAGCGATTTTTCCTGTATGAGGCTAAGCCATGCCTCCTCAATTATATAAGGCTAAGCATTGACTTCCCATGCATGAGACTAAGCATCGTCTCCCATTTTTACATGAGTCTAAGCCTTTCTTCCTTAATTTCATGAGACTAAGCCATGTCTCCTATCTTGCATGAGGCTAAGCCCTGCCTCCTCAATTGCATAAGGCTAAGCATTTCCTTCCCCTGCATGAGACTAAGCATTGTCTCCCATTTTTGTTGAGGCTGAGCCCTGCCTCCTTAATTGCATGAGACTAAGAATTGTCTCTTATTTTCCATGAGGCTAAGCCATGCCTCCTCAATTACATAAGGCTAAGCATTGCCTCGTCCTTGAATGAGACTAAGCATTGTCTCCCGTCTCGCATGTGGCTAAGCCCTGCCTCCTCCTTGCATGAGACTAAGCATTGTCTCTCATTTTGCATGAGGCTAAGCCTTGCCTCCTCCTTGCATGAGACTAAGCATTTTCGCCCATCTTGAATGAGGCTAAGCCCTGCTTCCTCCTTGAATGAGACTAAGCATTGTATCCTATCTTGCATGAGTCTAAGCCCTGCCTCTTCCATGCATGAGACTAAGCATTGTCTCCTATCTTGCATGAGGCTAAGCCCTGCCTCCTCCTTGAATGATACTAAGCATTGTCTCCCATCTTGTAGGAGGCTAAGCCCTGCCTCCTCCTTGCATGAGACTAAGCATTGTCTCCCATTTCGCATAAGGCTAAGAATTGCCTCCCTAATTTCATAAGTCTAAGCTCTGCCTTTCCTTACATAATACCAAATGCTATGCTACTTGAAATCTAGCACTATTGTCTATTTTTCTCGGGGATAAGCTTTGCCCCCAATCTTACACAAGACTAGCTCTGTCTTGTTTTGCTTATGACCAAGCATCATGTCTTTGCATCTCATGGGATGAAACATCACCATTTTTTCCAAAGGCGTCATAGTCCGAAGGCATCATCCTCATAGCCGGAAGACACCATATCATAGCATGTGGATCTCTCAATATTTCACATCATTGTTCAAAGGAGACATAGTTCAGAGGCACCATTTCATAGCCCGAGAATACCATTTCATGGCCTGCGAATCCCTTATCACGTGATTCATTTCCCAGTACATCATGCTCTAAGGACATCATCCCCATCGTCCAAAGATAACTTTCATGGTCCAAAGAGAATTTGCATCATGATCGCAATATATACCTTCATGCATCGTGTTTAAGTTTTGAAGGTGACCCAGTAGGTAACTGTCTTTTGACAGGAGCAATATTTGCTCCAGTTTCCGTTTGATGCTCACATTATGAAACTACCCAAATACAGCCAACCACCGTCCGTTACCCATTTCCACTTGATAATCGTTAAAATATTCATAACCGTTCCAAGGTACATCCATTCACAATTCCATATAAGCTCATCTGATATCGTCCTATCCAGAAGAGCATGTCCATTTCTATAACAACTTCATCGGCTTAGCTCACCGCTGGATCCAGAACTACACAAGGCCTAATTCTCGTAAAACAAGGGATATGTAGGCAACTCAAAAATGGAAGTTCGGCCTCCATTTTTTCAAATCACCCCATTCGGTCAAAATCGGTCATCATTTCTTTAGCCGACAACTCTTTCATCATTCCCGGGTAAAGAGGGGCAGCTGTTGATACCCAAATTTTCTCTCATATTTCTAAAAAACATATATATATACTTTAAAAGTAGTGTATTCACATCATCAATTTAGTTTATAAACCTATACAAACATTTTTTTAAATTTCTTTTAAAGGCTTTAAATTAATTTCTTCCTGCATTTTATTATATAAATATCCAACAATTATCCTTCAAATTATTTTTTTTATGATGATTTAATCATCCAAACTTATTATTTACACCAACATGTATGTTTTACTACATATTTTCATAGTTACATGTGCATTTTTAGCTAATTGCACATTTTTGCAATAATAGCCTACATTCATGTTTAATTATATTAGTAATGAAAAAAATAACCTTTTATTTTTGTATAATGTTAAATTATTATTTTTAATCACTTTAGTGCATAGATAATTATTTGTTATTTATTAGTTACTTTATAAATTAATTTTTGCTAAATGTTGGGTATTTAAAAAACTATCCCACTCTTAAACCCATTTTTTCGGACCAAGCAATGCACCAAAACACCTAATATACCAGCCCAATAACCCCATTTCAAAACCAATAATCCCATTAACCCAGAACTCGGTCGTAACCCGTCCAAATAAACCTGACCCAAACCGCTTTTAATCGTGGCCGTTGATCTCTGAGATCAACGACCCATATCGAACCCCTCCTTTAATTACCCCCTTTCACCCCTAACCCTAAGCCCATTTCACCCGTCTTCCACCCTAATACTCTCTCATCTCCCTTCCCCTCTTCAGAAACCCTAAAGTCGGCGCCCCCTAAATCCTCTCCTAATCCCACCTATTATGGGATTCCATGGTTATTTCTTGCCATATATGAACCCCTTCTGGTACTGGCGACTCTCCTATAGTGCTTTCCTAAACATGGCAAGAACATCTCTTCAAGATCGAACCAAAATCGGTTCAAATCCCTAATCTTTTTGCTATTCAGTTCATATTGATATGTGAGTCAAAATATTTGTGTATTTTTTGTTGACTTTTACTTACCCTAAAACTAGGGTTTACAGATGTCACGAACCAAAATACATAAGGTCATGATGGCGCAGGTCATCCACTGTCAGGCAAGCCAATCATTTAATGGTTAAGTTAAATTTCCTGTTTTAGCATTTTTGAAATCATTACCTTTCACTTTAACACGTAACAACTAAATAAAATCCAAAAAGAAAAAATAACAATCCAATACTCCATTTTAATAAAGTACATCCCAACACATCCAAGAACCCGGTGACACAAGTACATGAGCAATTTCTAAGAATTTTACAATTACTACAAAGCTTGTCCGAAATACAACAGGACAAGGAAATTAAAATAAAATGAATACAATGCGGGGGAGACTCTGTCAGTTGCGGATTGCCTCTGGATGATGCATCGCGCCTAAGTCTCCAAACCAGCCACATCGTTATGAAAGTACATGTGCAATAAAAATGCACAGCAAGTATAGCATGAGTACGAAAACAACATGTACTCAGTAAGTATCCCGCCTACCCTCGAAGAGGTAGTGACGAGAGGTCGACTTGATACTCACTAAGGTCCAACAAAATAATCTAACAAGATATGATATCAGTAATAGGCATACGAGGATGATAAAACAGTAAACATTAAAGATAACTGTAATTCAAATAAATAATTAAAGTAAATAAACAATTACTACTTCACTTTCCCCCAAACATCTTAAATAAACAATTACTACTTCATTTTCCCCCAAATATCTTAAATAAACAATTACTACTTCACTTTCCCCCAAATATCTTGTCACTTCAAAATCCATGAAATCATTAACAATTTAACATGCACATACAGGATAAGGACAATCGGCCTGAGCCATCATAATAATCATATTTGTGCACTATTGATGGTCGACGACCCAAACCATAATTACATCTTTCAATCTCGCTGTGGCATACGGCCCGCTCCCATGAGAGTGGGGAAAATAACACTCAGCTCGCGGAATGTAAATTGCGAAGCGGTCACACGCACACACAATATTAACCATAATGTATCTTTATCTCACTGTGGCGTACGACCCGATCGCATGAGAGTGGGGGAAATAACACTCCGCTCGCGGAATGTAAATTGCAAGCGGTCACACACAGTCATGCACAACCAACAGTCCACCCCGACTACATCGGGAAAACAAATGCTCAAGTAAATAACAAATTTCTCTTTTAAAAGTCACAAAAATAGTATTTAAATCTTTTCTCGAAATTCATTTGCCAAGTTTAATAATATTCAATAATATAACCCTATCAGGAATAGAATTATCCACGGAGGAGTCAATTCTCTTTCTAAATGATTAAAAAAGGTACACTCTAGCCTTCTTAGGAAATAAATTACCAATTCAATAGCAGTATCAGTCTAATATTATTGGCAGGATCACATGTACAACACGTAAGGCATGCTAGTGGATCCTAGACTACCCGGACATAATCCTAATAGTAGCTACGCACTGACCCTTGTCACTTCGTGCGTACGTAGCCCCCACAAATAGTAGTACATATTTAATTAGTTAACCTATAGGGACAATTCCCCCTCACAAGGTTATAAATGAGACTTACCTCGTTCTGAAATTCCATAACCGGCTTCCAAACCCTTCCGACGAATCCAATGGACGCACAACGGCCCAAAACTATCCAAATAACAACAAACCAGTGAAAATATACTCTAATATTTTCAACAATTCAAATTATATAAACTCCTATCTCTGCTATAGGAATTGACAAAAATTCCCTCGGGCCCACGTGCCCGTATTCCAAAATTTCTCGAAGATAAACTCTACCTATAGCTTTACTAGTTAAAATATACAATTTACTCAAATATTCATTCTAAATTCGTAGCTAAAATCTAAATTACCAAATATCTAGGTCTTCCCTTAAAATCCGAATTTTATACAAATTCTCATGTCTAATTCCATGTAAGATCACATATTTAGCTTAGGAATGGGAAGGAAACACTTACCTAGTAATGCATGATGAAAATCCCTTCTTGAAGCTCCTCAAAATTGCCACACCAAAATGAAATAAGGAAGAAATGGCCAAAAATCCCGTTTTAAAACATTCTGCCCATGCCTCATTTCCGCACCTGCGATCCAACCTTCGCACCCGCGCTCCCGCAGGTGTGCCCAAACCCCTATACCTGCGGCTTCCTCAGCTCCAGCCAAAACTCATACCTGCGCCCCATTGTCTGCATTTGCGCCTTCGCATGTGCAGAAATTACATCGCACCTGCGCTCCCAGCCAAGCCGGAAAAATATCGCACCTGCGGCGCGGTGCCAAAGCCGCACCTGTGGCCAAAGCCTTGCAGGTGTGGTCACACCAAATGACAGCAATCTCAGCACTTCTTCAAACTCCAAACTTGAGCCGTTAACCACCCGGAATCCACCCGAGGTCCCCGGGACCCCTTACAATTACACCAGCCTGTTCCAAAATGTAATGCGGACTTTCTCGATGCCTCAAATCACATCAAACAATGCCGAAATAACGTATCACACTAGAATTCAAACTTTATGAACATTAAATTTCAAACCTCTACATTCGATGCCTAACCAGTCAAATCACGTCTGATTGACCCCAAATTTTGCACACAAGCCACATTCGACATTACAGACGTACTCCAACTTCCGGAATCGCATTCCGACCCCGATATCAAAAATTTCCACTTCCAGTCGGATTTCTCAAAAACCTTCAAATTCTTATCTTTAGCCAAATGACTTCAAGATAACCTACAAGCATCCTAATTAACTTTCGATCGCGCTCCCAACTCCAGAATCCCCATAAAATGCTATTCCCAGGCTCGGATTCCCAAACGGGCATCAATATCACTGAAATGCACTTCAAGCCAAACTTACAAAATTTCTTCAAAATAATTGACTTCCCCAATATACACCGAAACTCTCCTGGGTTATTCAAAGACCGATCCAGACATACGGCCAAGTCCTAAATCATCAAACAAACTCGCAGGAACCTTCAAATCCCGATTCGGAGATCGTTTACTCAGAATCCCAACCTTAGTCAAATTTCTCCAACTTAAGGCTTCTGAAATGAGATTTTTCTTTCCAAAGTAACTCTAAACTTCCCGAAATTTAATTATGACCACACCTACAAGTCATAATACTCGAAATAAAGCTGCTCATGACCTCAAACTGCTGAACGACAAGCGAGAGCTCAAAACGACCAGTCGGGTCGTTACAACAGATCTCTTCAAATCGAACCAAAATTGATTCGATTTTCTAATTTTAAGTGTTATTATGTCTATATTCGTCCTATGTTCCACTTTGGGTCAAATTGTTTGTTATATTTTTTCAATATTTACTTTCCTCAAAAACTAGGGCTTGCCTGATTTTCTCCTAAATTGATTCTAATCGATTCTGCATGCTCTTCTTTCCTTATTTTATGGCTGATTGATTATATTTCCTCGTTTTTCTATTTATGTCTTACTATTATATAAACCCCTCCCCCCATTCCCTTCAAGAGGTAGGAAGCATCACTAATTTCTCCACTAAAAACTGAGGCCTTTTATTTCTATATTCATTTACTATCTTCTTCTATTTGTCTCTTGGCCGGCTGAAAGCCAAGGCCACTAGATTTCCTACTTTTCTGACCTCTCTTGGGTGTGAGCACTGCCCTGGGTTCTTTAAAACCTTGGGAACTTGACACATTTGAGACTCTGGGTCCTGATTGTTGTTCTTTTCTCGGATATTAAGCAATAACTCGTTAGTCTCTCAACCTTTGCAATGTTTATTCCATTATGTTTTAATTAGCATGACTATGTTCTATGAATTGCACTCCCCTGACTCTTTTCATGTGTGATTCTGCCTATAATTGCTAGCCTTAATAATGTACTTGTACCTAACTTAGGCAATATGGACAATTCGAAGCATGGTGAGCTTAATGTTAGTGACAATTTTGAGTATTTGCACTGATTGTCTGTCCTAATCCTGTGTTTCTGCCTGATTCTGAACTGCCCTGTGATTAAATTATGTTATTAACATGCCTTAATCTGTTTAAGACATTCACTCTAAGTGTATAGTGTGCTCCTATGATCCTATTTTTTACTTATTGTGTTCTTGCTCTACCCAGTGTTGTACCCCGTAACAATTAATTGGAGCCTCTCATACTTGTTATGCCTAAATTATGATTCTGCTTGCCTCCCTAGTATAAGTTATAATGTTTAACCTATGTTTTTGGTATAATTTGATCATGTGGGCTTTAAACTTATTGCATTGGTTACAACTATTTGTCTTACTAGCCTATTGCTCCTTGCCTGTTAACTTGGTAATAACATAAGCTTCAGGCTCCCTATTTCCTATTAACATGTCACCTTGCCCCAATGAGTTAGTTTGTTTCTTGAGTTCATGGCCACTATGTGATCATTTTAGTGTTTGCAAATTCTTTTCCAAACATATTACTTTATTACTACTCTCATTGGTTGTTCCTTGTTATGAGTCTCTAATTCTTGGCCGGCTGAAAGACAAGTCCCCCCCCCCTAAAGCTTCTCTATTAACCTCCCTAGTGTGGGCACTGCTCGGGGTCCATTTTGGGACCCTTGTGAACTCTAACACACTAGGGTCTAAGGTTCTTTGGCCACTTTGTCCTAATTGGTCCAATCTGCATCTTTCTACCTACTTAATAAGCCAATTGGCTTGTGTAAATGGATGTTTTTTGGGTCTGTTGGTCAATTATGGCTACTGGGTTTCAGCTATCTTGTGTGAATGAAAATTGTTTTCTGGGTGTGATCAATTATGATTTCTGGGCTTTGGTGAAACCCGTATGGATTCAAAATTGAAGGCCTGGTTGGGCTGGGTATACTTTGGGCCTGTCTTAGGCCCACTATAGTTATTTTGTAACTTTGTAATTTATTTTATTCATTGGGCCTGCAATAATTCTGTAATAACAGTCGCGGTGTTAGTAAAATTTTGAAAATGGTTATTTGCTAATGTTTGCATGAAACGGGTAGAAGTCCTGCCTATATGTGTTTAGTTCGTTCAATATGTTCTGCTCCTATGTGTTGTTAGATAACCTGCCTATAGGACATGGGTGTTTAATTTGTTCGATATGCTCTGCTCCCATGTGTTGTTAGATATCCTGCCTATAGGACCTTAGTGTTTAATTCATTCAGCATATTCTGCTCCTATTTTTTTGTTAGATATCATGCCTATAGGAAATAAAATGTCAATGAACAATCTTTCAATTTGCATAACTACAACATATTCATTAGATACTAGCTTATGTTCTACTGATTTTCATCTAGAAATCATTCCTATAGGACATTAATTGGTTAAATTTCTATTGTTGACGTACTGCTCACCTAGAAGAGATGCCTCTAAGAGCTAAGTATAAAAATCAGTTCCAATCTTTAATCGTTAGAAATCCTACCTATAGGGTATTATCACTCGCTTTGAAGTGTTAATATTGAACTTTCAAACACTATTTCGTTGCTTAGCCATACCAATATTAGAAAGCATACCTATAGGATCAAACTGATTAATTCTGAGTATTTTCAATGGTTATCACTGCCAACTACTGCGTAAATCACACAGAGATCATGTGTATAGGTTTAAACACTTATAATCTGTAATTTCAATAATCAGCATGCAATACCAAATCCCCCTAAACCGTATAGTTGTTCAGAAATCATGTCTATAAGATGGCACCTTGCATCTGAAACTGCCTACATGCTTGAATTCCGAGGTCACATAGAGACCATGTCTATAAGTCTTAATGGCTTTAGTTTGATTCAATTTTGAAACTGTCAAACACCTAATATGAGAATTTGTTTGCGTGCATTGTCTAAGTGTGGAGGCTAACTTGAGCCCTTAATTACCTTTACATGAAGTCCAACTTGTTTTATATGTCGCCTAGTTTTTATCATTTTTGAGAAGCCTAAGTTAAGTCTAGAATCATCCAAAATAGAGGTCCAGATGCCTCCTGAGCCATAGGCATGGGGCGAGTAGTGCACGCATAAGGCACGATTTAGAATCAACTAGTGCGCTTTAGGTAAAAACTTAAAAATAGTAATCGGGAAGAAAGAAATGATACTTTGTTCCCGCTGAATAATACAAGTAACACCCCGCTAAAGTATTATTTATGTTGCACGAGGTGATCCTTTAGGCTAAAAAACTTAGGACCCCTACCTTGTCTTTAAATCAGTTATCTGTGTTTATTCAGGGACTTTTGATTATAGCTGCCCAAACTTCTTGTTTTTCTCTCTGATTATTTAACTAATTCATATAATTCGATTTCGGTTGGGACATACAGTTGTGGACCACGAAGAGTGCCTTACACCTTCTCTTCGAGGTAATTTGAGCCCTTACCCGATCTTTGGTGACACAATCTGGTTAAACAAGAGTTATTTGCAAATAGGTTCCCTAACGCACCTTAAACCTGTTAGGTGGAGACTCTCTTTTAACACCTTCCTTGAATGATTTGTCACGTGTTGAAACGCGATTTTGCGAGAAAAAGCGCGTGAGAATGTGTCCACACCATTGGGAGATTTTATTGTTGCATATCGTGTATATCATTCGTGTGTGGTTACTATTGGGAATCTCGAGACTAGAGTAGATCTCCTACTCCTTAATATGGTAGATTTTGATGTCATCTTGGGTATGGATTGACTGTCACCTTATCATATTATATTGGATTTTCACGCCAAGACGTTGACCTTAGCATTGTCCTCGGCATATGGTCGAGAAAGGGTGTCTAGCTTATTTGTTTATGTCCGCGATTCTAGTGTCCATTGGAGTCAGTACCAGTTGTTCATGAGTTTTCAGAGTTGTTTCCTGCAGATCTGCCGGGAATTCCACCCGACAAAGATATTGACTTCTGTATTGATTTGGTTCCGAGAACTCAGCCCATTTCTATTTTTTCATACCGTATGGCCCCGCCAGAGTTGAAAGACTTGAATGAGAAGTTGCAAGATTTTCTTGATTAGGGCTTCATTAGACCTAGTGTCCCACCTTGGGGTGTGCCTGTGTTGTTCGTAAAAAAAAAGGATGGGTCGATGAGGATGTGTGTAGATTATCGGCAGTTGAACAATGTCACAATCAGGAATAATTATCCATTGCCGAGGATTGATGAATTATTTGATCAGCTTCAGGGTGCTAAGGTATTTTTTAAGATTGATTTAAGGTCTATCAACCATCACTTGAGGATTAGGGCATCCGATGTCCCTAAGACAGCTTTTCGAACTCGGTACGGGCATTATGAGTTTCTAGTGATGTCATTTGGGTTGACAAATTCCCCAGCAGCATTTATGGATTTGATGAAGCGGGTGTTCAAGCCCTATTTGTATTCCTTTGTGATGGATTTTATTGATGATATCTTGATCTATTCCCGCAGTCGATAGGAGCACGAGCAACATCTTCATATTGTACTTCAAACTCTGAGAGACAAACAATTATATTCCAACTTTTCAAAGTGCGAGTTTTGGTTGGACTCGGTCGCTTTCTTGGGGCACGTAGTATCAGTAGAGGCAATTCAGTGGATACTAAGAAGATTGAGGTAGTTCAAAATTTCCCTAGACCCACTTCAGCTACGGAGATCCAGAGTTTCTTGGGTTTGGCAGGTTATTTCCGTAAGTTTGTGGAGGGGTTCTCATTTATAGCAGCCACATTGACCAGGTTGACCCAGAAGGGTGCCCCATTTAGATGGTCTGACGAGTTAAGGTGAGATTTCATAAGCTTAAGAATGATTTGACTATGGCGCTAGTGTTAGTGTTGCCCACAAGTTCAAGAACTTATAAGGTGTATTGTGATGCGACACGTGTAGGGCTCGGTGCAACATTGATGTAGGATGGAAATGTGATTTCATATGCGTTGCAGAAATTGAAGGTTCATGAGAAAAATTATCATGTTCATAACCTAGAGTTGGTAGCCATTGTTCATGCGCTGAAGATTTGGAGGCATTATCTTTACGGCGTGTCTTAGGAGGTTTTCACGGATCATCGGAGTCTACAATATTTGTTCAAACAAAAGTATCTCAATTTGAGGCGTAGGAGGTGGTGGAGCTATTGAAAGACTATGTTCACCATCTTGTATCATCCCGTGAAGGATAATGTGGTGGCCTATGCCTTGAGTAGAAAGGCAGTGAGTATGGGAACCCTTACGTACATTCCAGTCGGTGAGAGACCCCTTGCATCAGATGTCCAGGCTTTGGCCAATCAGTTCGTGAGGTTGGATGTTTCAGAGCCCAGTCGTGTCCTAGCTTGTACAGTCGCTCAATCATCCTTGTTTGAGCGTATCAGGGAGCGGAAATATGATGACCCTCATTTTCTTGTTCACAGGGACACAGTGCGGCACGATGGTTCCAACTAGGTTACTATTAGAGATGATAGAGTTTTGAGTATGCAATGTCGTATTTGTGTGCCTAATGTAGCTGGGCATCCTGAGTTGATTCTGGAGGAGGCCCACAGTTCCTAGTATTCTACTCATCTGGGTTCCGCCAAGATTTATCAGGACTTGCAAAAGCATTATTGGTGGAGAAGGATGAAGAAGGATATAGTTGCATATGTAGCTCGGTGTCTAAATTATCAGCAAGTAAAGTGTGAGCATCAGAGACCTAGTGGTTTGCTTCAGAAATTAGAGATTCCTGAGTGGAAGTGGGAGCATATCACTATGGGTTTTGTTGTTTGACTCCCACGGACTCAGAGAAAGTTCGACGTGGTATGGGTTATTGTGGATAGGCTGACCAAGTCAGCACATTTCATTCCTATGGCAGTTACATATTCTTTAGAGCGATTGGCTAGGATCTATATCCGCGAGATCGTCCGTCTTCACGGTGTGCCCATGTCTATCATTTCTGATCAAGGTACGTAATACACCTTGCACTTCTAGAGGGTAATACATCATGATTTGGGCACTCAGGTTGAGTTGAGCACATCATTTCATCCTCAGACGGAAGGATAGTCCGAGCGCACTATTCAGATATTGGAGGATATGCTCTGCGCTTGTGTTGTAGATTTTAGGGGTTATTGGGATCAGTTCTTGCCACTTGTGGAATTTGCCTATAACAACATCTAAAAGTCGAGCATTCAGATTGCTCTCTATGAGGCATTATACGGGAGGCGGTGCCGATCGACAGTTGGATGGTTCAAGCTGGGGGAGGCTCAATTGTTGGGTAGAAGTTTGGTACATGATGCCTGGGATAAGGTCAAGATTATTTAGGATCGACTTCGCACAACTCAATCTAGGAAGAGGAGTTATGTCGACCGTCGAGTTGGTGATGTTGCATTCATGGCCAGAGAGAGGGTATTGCTCCAGGTTTCACCCATGAAGGGTGTGATGAGGTTCTGAAATAAGGGAAAGTTGAGCCCTAGGTTTATCTGACATTTCAGCTCAACCTAGTTAGACAAGGATTTGACTTACGAGGAGGAGCCGGTGGCTATTCTAGCCCGGCAAGTTCGACAATTGAGGTCTAAGAGTTATTCTTCAATTCGAGCGTAGTGGAGAGGTGATGTTTTATACATCAAAACCACGCAAGAGGGGGGTGATTTGTGTTGTGTCCAATTTTTGAGTGCTCTCTCAATAGAAGAACCTGGTTCTTCTTGGTGTTCCAACTTCTACTGGTGCAGAATAATAAATGCAATAAAGAACAAACACAGAGATTTTTACGTGAAAAACACCTGGCTCAAAAGGTGAAAAAACCACGACCTACTCCTCATTAGGATTTTCCCAAACTCTTCACTACAACTCTGAGCCAGACAACATTTACAAAATAAACTCTTTTGTAAACCTAGGACTAACTCTAATCCCTTTGTATCAAACTAGCCTCTAGCTAATTGCGACAAGCTTCAGGTTAACTCTAACTTGAACAGTGTGTACCTATTACAATTGCTTCTAATAAAGCTAAAAGATACAGTATTAAATCACCTACTACAACCAACTAGACTCGAAAGACAAACAAATGGAACTGGTTCTTCTAGATGGTCAGTAGCCTTTGTGTAGCACAAGGATTCTGCTTGCAAACTTTCTCTGGTAATGTTTCCTTCAGTTCTTGCTTCAATTTGGTCTTTTCTTCAGTAGGAATACTTCAACATTATATAGCGCCAGAAGTTGAAATGTTCTTGTTTAGTTATAATGCAACTCTTCCTTGGTGGAAGAGTTTGTGTTTATCTCAACTTCCTTCCTTTATTTTTGTACTTGGTGAACTCGAAATCTAACCCCTTATCAATTTGCAACCTTATCACATTAGGAGGCAACCTCTTAGTTCATGGATAATTCACAGATCGCGTTTATCTCCCGTGCATGTACGGTTCTTGTGCCAAGTGGTTCGTTCGAGATGTTTGCCCTGATGGACCTGGTTCAACTGGGTAGGCATTTGTCAATCTTCAAAACCATGCAGTGACTTGGGTCAACAAATTCTCCATTTTTGATGATGACAAACTATGTGCTCAACCCGGTATAAACTTCAAACGCTTTGTATGGTTTTAAGCATTTATCATGGAGAGACCAAGTTTATTAGGTTATAAATATCACAACTTTTTGAAATTTTGAAAACGCACATATCTTCCCCATTTTGGCATCATCGAAAAGTTACAAAATGATAAACTTACTAGAGTTTTTAACAATTACACATGGCCATTGAGGCAACTGCAGGTGAAAACATGATTAATCATCAAAAGAAACCAATAAATGTAATCTATCTAAGAAACTGAAATAAGTCAATAACAAAAACAGCAGAATACATTGATTAGAATGCAATTCAAGCACCATACAAAAAAACTAAAGCAGTCACTACCATGAGCAAAAACAACAAAAAACAGAAACAGAACAAACAAACTGGGCAATGAGGGTTTTTTGGTAGCTCTGAAACTCCTAAGGTTGGGAAGGGGCAGATGAGGTTGGGGTCTTGGCTTTTAAGGAGAGAAATCATTTGTTGAAGAAAACCTTCATTTTTATCCTTCTCCTTGGCTAGTTCAGATCTAAGAGCATCCCGCTCATCTTCAACCTCATGAAGGCGAGAATTCAGTCGAAGGATCTCCGCATCCTTTATCTCTCCTTCCTGCACCAATTACCTGACTTTGCTATTGACTGGCTGCTTCCTAGATGAACCAGGTTCATCCTCAGGAACATTGAAAATATAATCACACGTCAGCAAAGTGTTCTTTCCAAGATAATCCTTAGTACTAGCCATCTCAGATTTCTTCACAGGAACCTCGAAGTGGGAAAGAACAGTTGTTAGAATAAATCCATAAGGAATAGCGTGTGCTTTGGTTCCATTTACAACTCTATCCAAGAGCTGAATGATGAAAGCTGGCCAGTTAATTTGCTTTCCCCTGTACAGGCACTCCATAAGTGTTAAGTCCATGTAACTGGCGATGTGCCTACGCTCTTGTCTTTGCAGTAGAAACTTGACCACAAATTCGAAGAGTAGCTTGTTCTGGGGCTTCATTTCACTTTTGAACACTGGCCTGGCCTCAATTTCCTTCTCATTTTCACAATAGAATCTAGTGATGTTGAGAGTTGAGGTCATTCCATCGAGACTGGGCCATCTTTGCCTAGTGTAATCATCATAGCCCTCAGCAGGGATATTGAGAATCTCTCCCAGGTCATTTGCATCAAATGTGATCTGAATCCCATTGACAGTGGAGGTTACCCTGCCATCCTTCACACTTGCATTGGCCATAAACTCCACCAGTTCATTCCTTTCCATCCTTCCTTCCAGGTGAAGGACCATGACCTTCCATCCTTGCACATCCAGTGCATTCAACAAAAAGATAATTCCTGATTCTTCCAGATCGCTCACCAGCTTTCCTTTAAGAATAGTACGCTTGCCAAACATGGTGAGTTTGTCAGATTGCTCACCACAGATTTCCTCTTCTCATCCACTCCATTCTCTTTCTTCTTCAACAACCTTCACTTTCTTGGCCTTGGACCTGGTCCTTTTAGCAGTGCTTGAGGATGTGGCAGACACAGAGGCTGACTTCTTTGAGGAAGCCTTAGCCTTCTTGGGCTTGGGTGTCTCAACCACAACTGGAGCCGGCTGCTCCTCTTGATGGACCAGGTCCATCATCTCATCATCAACTATAATAGCCTCAATAGTCTCTCCTACCTTTGCCTTCCCTTTGCAGCTTTCCTTTTCTTGCTCTCTCTCAGAGCCCTTTCTAACTCCTCTTCTCCTTGTCCAACAACACTTCTTGTAGAACGAACCTTTGGGGCAGGAGCATCAGCAGATATAGAAACTTTTCTTTTCTTTGGTGGAATTGGGGTAGTAACCTTATTTGATTTTGATGTCTTTTCCTCTTGGGATTGTAGGACTCACCCAGCTTCCTCATCATCTCAAACAATGTCTCCTCGATAGATGAACCAGGTTCATATGTTGATCCTTGCAGGCTCTCTAAACCTGTTGCTGCTTCCCCAGCAACACTTCCCCCTAAATCTGTGACTCCTTCTTCATTAATCACAAGAACGACGCCACAAATATCCAACGTGGCACCGTCCTACCTAGATCCCCTTACAAAACCTCCTTATCCCTCTCTCTCTAGATTTTGTCCCAGTTTTCTTTGCCTATCCGACACTTCTACATCAACAACTGACCTAACCAACACAAACCTGTTTTCAGTAGTAGCAGTTTCATATTCAACTTCAAGATTACCTTGCTTAGAACCTGATGAACCTGGTGCTTCATCCTCATTAGCAAATTTGAAGGATTCACTTGAAGATTCAGACTCATGAACCTCGCTAGCTTTATGAATTTCCTCCAAGAATCTTGCACGAGACCCAGAAGCAACTGATTTTCTAGCCAAAACTTTTACTCTTCGTGCCCTGGGGGCTGGAGTAGGGTTAGGTGTGGGTTCAGGAGTGTGTTCAAGAACTGGAGGGTTTTGGGGGGATGAAGATCTATTTGGTGAATGTCAACTGTAAACTGAAGGAGAATTAGGACTGGAATTTTCTTCCACATGATCATAGTTTGTGTAGGAAGATGAAGCAGGGGGTGGTGAAGAAATTGTTATGAATATTTGGAAGTAAAGAGACGATCAGTTTTGGTTAAAGAAGAATAGAGAACTTGGCTATGTTATGAAAAAGGGAAGTAATGATGGCCCTTTTATAAGATGTGGCTATTAATTTTACAACGGGAAAAATATTTACCTAAGTGGGAGTCTAATAGATGTAGGAGTGTCATTGATTAGACAGTTATGAATCCCCTAACTCTAGGCTAATTAAGTAGCGATGGGACTTGTTGGAACGAGTTCATTTAGGGATAAGTACAAAGAATTTGAAATGAACCAAATATAGATAGAGTCCTGCTCATGTGTGACTGTAATTAATTCAATAATTGCATGGAGATGAGCACGTACCTTGTCAGTCAGATGAACCAGCTGGGATGAACCAGGTTCATCGTGTTAAAGTCTTTAATTTTCCTCAATTTACAAAGATAGAAAAACATCATTAGCAACTAGGTAATCATATTAATACATGGCAAGAGAGTATAACAGTAAAGTCATGATACTAAGAAATGATTAGTCTGGTTGATTATCTATGTTAGTGTTTATAATCAAAAAAATATTTTACTTTTTTCCTTTTTTTTTGTTTTTCAATTAGTTGATCTTAATCATCTCTAATTCAAGTCGGCTTATCTCAAACATCTCTTTACTTAGTGATTTAGTAAAGATATATGCAATTTGTTGGCCAGTAGCACAAAATTCGATTGAGATCATTTCTTTTTCATAGTTATCCCTTAGGAAATGATGTCTAACATCTATGTGTTTAGTTCTTTTATGATGAACCGGGTTCTTCGTCATACTAATATCACTAGCGTGGTCACATAAAATAGGAATGCATCCAACCTCTATACCAAAGTCCATGAGTTGTTTCTTGATCCATACCAACTGAGCACAGCATGAGGCTGCAGCCACATATTCAACCTCAACAGTAGACAAGGCTACTTAATTTTGTTTCTTGGTGGCCCAAGACACAAGGCAGGAGCCCAAAAAGTGAGCCATGCCTGAAGTACTTTTCTTGTCAACCAGGAAACCTGCATAATCAGCATCACCATACCCTACAAGGTCGAAATTACTACCGTTAGCATAGCAAAGGCACAAATTAGTGGTGCCTTTCTGATATCTCAAAATTCTCTTCACTACAGTTAGGTGGGACTCCTTTGGATTTTCCTGAAACCTAGCACACAGTCCTACACCGAACACCATATCAGGTCTGCTGGTAGTGAGATATAATAGAGACCCAATCATCCCTCTGTATAGATTTTGATCAACGGATGAACCAGGTTCATCCACATCTAATTTTGTAGTTGTGGCCATGGGGGTGTCTATTTCCTTTGAGTCTTCCATTTTAAATTTCTTGAGCAATTCTTTCACATACTTTTGTTGATGGATCATTGTTCCATTTGAGTTTTGCTTGATTTGCAAGCATAAGAAGAAGTTTAGCTCACCCATCATACTCATCTCTAACTCACTCCCCATAAATATAGATTCCTTACTCAATTTTTCAGAAGTCGCCCCAATTATGATATCATCCACATATATTTGCACAACCAGGAGTTCTTTACCCTTTTCCTTTAAGAAAAAGGTGCTATCAATTTTACCTCATTTGTATCCATGTTCTAGCATGAATTTTGATAGACGTTAATACCATGCTCTTAGTGCTTGTTTGAGACCATAAAGAGCCTTGTCAAGTTTGTATACATGGTCAGGTGACTTCTTTCTTTCAAAACCTGGAGGCTGTTTGACAAATACATGTTCCTTCATATAGCCATTGAGGAAGGCACTCTTAACATCCATCTGATGGAGAGTGAATTCCATGTGTGCAGAAAATGCTATAAGAAGTCTAATTTCCTCCAGTCTTGCCACAGGGGCAAAGGTCTCATCATAGTCAATTCCCTCTTCTTGACTATATCCTTGAAAAATCAGTCTAGCCTTGTTTCTTGTAACAGTTCCATCATCATTGAGCTTGTTCCTGAACACCACTTTGTACCAATCACTGATTTGTCTAGTGTTCTGGGTACCAAGTGCCACACTTGACTTCTTTCAAATTGATTCAGCTCTTCTTGCATGGAAAAATACCCAGTCAGCATCCTGTAGGGATTCACCAATGTTCTTTGGTTCAATCAAGGATAGAAAGGCANAATTTCCTCCAGTCTTGCCACAGGGGCAAAGGTCTCATCATAGTCAATTCCCTCTTCTTGACTATATCCTTGAAAAATCAGTCTAGCCTTGTTTCTTGTAACAGTTCCATCATCATTGAGCTTGTTCCTGAACACCACTTTGTACCAATCACTGATTTGTCTAGTGTTCTGGGTACCAAGTGCCACACTTGACTTCTTTCAAATTGATTCAGCTCTTCTTGCATGTAAAAATACCCAGTCAGCATCCTGTAGGGATTCACCAATGTTCTTTGGTTCAATCAAGGATAGAAAGGCATCAAACACACACATATTTTTCAAAGAGGATCTTGTTTTTATCACAGATATCAGATCTATTATGATGTTCTCAAGAGGGTGAGAACTCTGATATCTGTGTGGTTTGAGAACCA
>ML323949.1:0-30530 GCA_005239505.1 Nicotiana paniculata
ATAAATGAATATATCGTTTGAAGCATGAAATTTGTAAAAATTATTCATTGTGATGTAGATTTTGTCACTTGATTATCTTGTTAGTTGGGTTTGTCGATTATCATGATTTTGTTTTAATGGTGTAGTTCTCGAATATTTGATCATGGTTACATAAACAATTATTACAAATAGTGCTCATGAAGATGAAAAAACAAGTACCGTGAGAAAGTGAAAATTTATTTATCAAGTACATTTTGTTCTATTATGCACATACATTTGTGTAGCAGTGTGTAAAGAACAGATTCAGAACAACAACTTAATACCCATGCACGACATGTATCAATTGCCTAATTAGCAATTGTTCTATATTTAATGGACACTAGCTTTCAAATTGCTCTAGCAAATTAAGGAACTCTGCTACTAATTGCTATGCATATTAGGATATTGCATACTTGAATAAGTCCTTTAATTTATGTTTAACTTTACGTAAGTTTCGTTACTTTAATATGTTTGGATCATTGTTATGCAATTTTAGGTGCAAGTTTAGTAGAACTCAAATAATATTTTTACAGTTCAAAAACGTACCTTTGGATATCATTTAACTGCAACCTGTACATTCTCTTCATGTGTCTTTGAAAATGCAGAGCAAGAATTTAAATAACAATGCTATATCTTTAAGTCGTAGGAGTAGGATTTTGGCTTATTTCATTGCCTTTCAGCTGATTAATCCTTATTTAATGAGCATTTATCATAACTTAGATGTATCGTTGGCCTTCTAATGTAAACTAAACACCAGCCTCTTTCTTTCTGCAATAATGTCCATAACTCATATGGCCTTCGCAATAATCTCAAACTTAGGAAAGAAATAAATTATGAATACGCTAGAAAAACTTTAGTTGTACTTTAAATATTAGCCCATGTGTTCATACCCGAACTTTGGATTGACATGATTAAAGAATAAAAGGATCGTGTGCGCATTCCGCGTCTCGATGCCTTTAGATTTAAAATAATTATGTTATAACTATGTGTACATTCCGTATATTGGTTTAACATTTAATTTCAAAAAATTACCTTGTGTGTGTTCTGTATCTTGGTGAACACGATTAATAAAAATGTAATAATTAATTAAGCGGTAATCAACAAGTCATAATCAATAAAATACAAGAATATCCAAGTATTGATTTAAGCCTTACATTAGTCAATAAAGCGACCGTGCTAGAACCACGAGACTCGAGGGGTGCCTTACACCTTCCCCTCAGTCAACAGAATTTCTTACTCAGTCTTCTATTTTGTAGACCATAAATTAGGAGTCAAATCTTCCTTGATAAGGGATTCAATAAAAGGTGACTTGGAACACCAAAACTCAATTCCAAGTGGCGACTGTAAATAAAAAAATAATCTCTTTTCAAAATGTCACTTTAATTGGAAAAACTCTTCTAACTCAACCTCGTACTAGGGTTGTGCGGAACATAAAATAGGTGTGACATCAAATACTAAAGCTAAATAGGGAAGGTAAATGGAGAAGTTGTGGACGCTGGACAGCTACCTCAAAATCCTGTGAACTGCTGCTAACGAACAAGGCAACTACTGCTCCAAATCGGTACCTGAATCTGTGCACAGAGGCACAGGGAGTCTTTATGAGTACGCCAACTTAGTAGTAATGAAAATAAATCACAGTCTGAGTAATATAAACACACAGAACATGTAAACAATTCCACAAACCAGTAAAACACCAAGTCACCATGTAGTATTCATCAAATAATAAGTTCGAAATCAATTTCCAGAAATCCCTTGAAAACAAGTGCAATATCAGTATATCTCAATAAAATTCTCAGTAAACCAAGTTTGAAAACGAAGTAAATCATAGTTTGAAAACTCAGTAAAAATCTTCATAAACTGCCCCTCGGTCCATAATCATCTCTCGTAACAATTTCTTTCAGTATCAGCCCATCAGGCAACCTCACAATCATTCTGCCCATCAGGCAGCCTCACAATCACTCTGCCCATCAGGCATCCTCACCATCACTCATCATAAGCCCCGCGGGCATCACTCAATCGGTATCGGCGCTCACTGGGAGTGTGTTACAGACTCCGAAGGGGCACCTACAGCCCAAACGCTATAATAAGTCACACCATGACATAAATCACACACAATATAGACCCGCAGCCTCACTCATATCATATCATCCTCACAATATAGTCCAGCAACCTCACTCATATCATAACATCCTCACAATATAGGTCAGCAGCCTTACTCAGTCAGACACTCTCAATTTGCCCTTCAAGCCATAATATACCGGGTTCTCGACCCAAAAACAGTGTTTCATTTTCAAGAAGTAGTATCAAAATACTCTGAGTGTCAAAACAATTTCACAGAAAAGTCTGAGTGAAAAATCATAACATATCAATGAGGAAAATATAGTAAACACAACCCTCAAAGGGTAAACAAGTCGGCACTAGGCCCAAAACACGTCGTACGGCTCAATTCATATCATAATAAAATAATACTAATTTAAGCATAGGCTTAGAAATCAGTTTCGCAACTCAATAATCGCCTAAATAGGAAAGATGTTTCCAAAGTTTCCGCCTTTTTATTTCAAAACCCGTGAAAATGGTGCATAGTCCGGGGTTTCATACCCTCAGAACAGGATTTAAAGACATTACTTACCTCAAAACTAGCCCGAAACTATTCCACGACACGCTTTCCTCGCGAATCAACCGAAGGCTCCAAATCTACAAAGTTCAGATTTTTATCATCAGTATGTGCTTAAGGAACAATTTCCAATAGAAAGATATCAAATTTAACTAAAAAATCCGAAACCGGTCAAAACCCACCCCCGGTCCCGCGTCCCAAAACTCAGAAATTTTCATACAAAAGTGTTCTTCGTCCTCTCACGAGTCCGTACATATAAAGAACACCAAAATCAGAGTTCGTTTGACCCCTGAAATTGACCCCTAAAAGTCTCATAATCTCAAGCCCTAAAACCCAATTTTTCTACTAATTTTCCATGAATTTACACTGATTTTATGTTCTATAATCACCCATAATCGAGTTTTAATGACTAAAACACTTACCTCAATGAAGAACAAGGATTCCCCTCTTCAAAATCACCCCCAAGAGCTCTTTTCCGTACAACAATGGTGAAAAATACGATTTATGTCGCGGAGAGTTTAATTACTTAATGCCCAGTTATTTTGCTCTCCGGGATCACGGTCAACGCCTCACGATCACACAGTGTTCCTCAGTTTGACCTCCGCGATCGCAGATCTAGGCACGGGATCGCACAGTGCTTTTGCCAGCAACGCCACGCGCCCCAACTTCCTCTACGCGATCGTAGCTCATTCCACGCGATCGCACTGCCTTGGGCTCCCCCTACTCTGCGATCGCACTTCTCCCCCCACGATCGCACAGAGCAATTTGTGCCTGCCCAAAATAACTCACCGCGATTGCATCATTTCCCCCGCGATCGCAGTGAACAAAATCGATGTGTGCAAAAACCAGAAAACCAGCAGTGTTTTAAAGTTCAAATGAGTCTGTTAATCACTCGAAATTAATCCCGAGCCCCTCGGGACCCAACCAAATATACCAACACCTCACATATGATCATTCAAACTTAGTTGCACTCTTAAAACACCAAAACTAACATCCAAACATCAAATTTACATCGAATTCAAGCCTAAGAACTTTAATATTTCTAAAATCCACTAATGATGCCGAAACTATTCAAAACAAGTCCGATTGACCTGAAATTTTGCAGACAAGTCCAAAATAACATTACGAACATGTTCCCCGATAGCCTATTTTTCACTACCGACCAGAATCACCAAAAACTAACTTTCACCAATTCAAGCCTAATTCTACACCGGACATCACAAAATTATTCTGAACATACTCTTAAGTCCCAAATCACCTAACGAAGCTATCTAAGCCATAAAATTCGCTTTCTGAGATTGTTTACCAATAAGTCAACTCTTAGTTGACTTTTCCCATTTGAAGGCTATTTTTAAAGGCTAATTGACTGAACTCTCACTACAATCATTCAATTCCAAGCCTATCAACTCTAATACATCAAATACAGCATAACCAATCTATAATATGTCAATAACGACAATTATAATGCAAGTTTTACGTAATGACGGACCAGGTCAAATTTGGAAGTCCCGGGAACTTAATCCATAATGGAATTTTACTCATGCATCCCGGATGAAATTTGAAATCCATACTCCAATGTTGCAATATCATAGGTTTGTTATGATAAGTATATGATCCAGCCTGTAAAACCAAGTCCCTATCCTCAATGTTTTGAAATCTAAAAATATAGTATCCTTCATCATGATAAAGGATTTGTGGCTTCTCAACAAAATTCCAAACATTTGTAATGTAATTCTCCATTGATTTCTCATAAGGACTATCTCCCAACACATACCCAATCAGTGCAGTACTCCAGTATATTTCCTGCTCCTTTGTATCCTCTGCATTTATTTGTACAATGAAAGTACCATCACACATAGCAGGGTTCGATTCTGATACCTGATTGGTGCCTCTTCTCTATTCCTTGCTTCATCTGCCATTTCTACTGTTCGAGGATGTTGCGTAGTATTCCCTGCTGCTGAGAATTGCAACCTTTGATGAACTGCCTCCATATTATCCTTTACTTCAGATTGCTCCCCTTCACACTCAATTTCCTCCATAATTGGTTGAAACTTTTGTGGTAGGAAGCTACCGAACGTCAGCGGCATCAATTTCTGTTGAATTCCGGTATCCGATGTAACTATCGCTCCAGCAATTCCATGCCTTGAGTTGGATTATGAAAAACTGTAGGTGCACTTCCCATACCCGTTAGCCATCTTCCAGGTTGAAATTGAGCTGGTGTTACTGTGTTTACTTCATTTACTTCATTTTCCTTAGCTTCCGACGGAGATGGATGCAAAAATGTATACATATATTATGTGATACCTTTAAAGATTCCAATTTTATAAATCCAATTCATGTGATTTCTAATGTAGAGATCTATTCTTTGTCTAAACCTTTCGAACTTTGCTGGTCCCGAATCCAGGATTTAAACCCTGTAAGTTCAATTTTTATGATAGTCAGTATTAAAATCATTATATTCTTAAAGCTATGAGTTCAAAACTACTATTTGTTACACTTTTAGTGAATTTTATACATAAATTTATACTCTGCATCGGAAGTTATGAGTTCAGTTGAACCCGTCTCCTATATTCTATATACGCCCGTGGCTGGGTCCAGTAACTTGTAACAAGTGCTTGTGATGATGTTGAGTAATAGATCTCTGCAGAATAGCGTCTTTCTTTTCCTTTTATTTTCTCGTTCTATTTTATGTTTTTTTTAGTTGAGATTAAATCTAGAGATTTTTAATATTATCGCACCGAGATGCGTAAATAAAACTGAACTTTGCACATTATATAGTATATAAGATACTAAACTGTCAGTAGTACTAAATAGACTAAAAACTATTTGTGTTTTTAGTGTAACCTTAACTTCATGTTTTATTACAGTACCCAAAAACAAAAAAGAAAGTGATGGGGCTGCCAAATTATTTGGGACATCTAGGGATGTGAGATCGGCACACAAATTATTAAGCATTTAGATTCCTAGTAAAATCATTTTCACAGAATGTGTCTTATATTTATTGTCTACTTTATAATTGACATGGTTTTTAAAAAAAAAAATTAATTATATAAATTTATTTAATATTTGTTTAAATATGGATCATAATTTGCACTATATCTTATGTTGTAAAGAAAGAATTCATGATAAAGTTATATTGACGAGAGTTAAAGTTTGGTTCTTAAGAATAGAGAAAGCAAAGCTTTCATATGAAAGATAAAAGACTTCTCTCTAGTTTCTCTCTCTCTAACCTAATGCTCACCGGCGCACGTTAGTTTGACGGATGACCGCCGTGGAAATGGCTAGGGAAAGAGGAAGACCTCGAGGGAGACCAAGGTTGTAGCCTTTATGTAACGACCCGACCGGTCATTTTGAGATCCAGCGCATCGTTCAGCAGTTGGGAGTCATGAACAGCTCCATTTCGGGTATTGTGGCTTATGTGTATGGTCAGAGTTGAAATTCAGGAGGTTCGGAGTTAAATTGAAAGGAAAATTTTCATTTCGGAAGCCTTATGTTGAAGAAATTGAGTAAGACTAAAATTTTGAGTAAACGACCTCGAAATAAGGATTTGAAGGTTCCAGCAGGTTCGTATGATGATTTCGAACTTGGGCATATGTCCGGAACGGATTTTGGATAACCCGGGAGCGTTTCGGCATATATTGTGGAAGTCAGCATTTTGAAGGAATTTCCTAAAGTTCGGCTTAAAGAGCATTTTAGAGATATTGATGTCCGTTTGGGATTCAGATTCTGGGAATAGCTTCGTATGGTGATTCTGGAGTTGGGAACGCAATCGGAAGTGAATTCGGATACCCGGAAGTCAATTTAAGGTCATTTGGCTAAAGATAGAAATTTGAAGGTTTTTGAGAAAATCCGGCCGGAAGTGAAAATTTTGATATCGGGGTCGGAATGCGATTCCGAAAGTTGGAGCAGGTCCGTAATGTCGAATGTCACTCGTGTGCAAAATTTGGGGTCAATCGGACGTGATTTGATAAGTTTCGGTATCGGAGGTGAAAGTTGGAAATTTCAAAGTTCATAAAGTTGAATTCTTGCGCGATTCGTGTTTTCGGCGTTGTTTAATGTGATTTGAGGCCTCGACTAAGTGCGTGATATGTTTCCAGACTTGTTGGTACGTTCGGACGAGGTCCCGAATGGCTCGGGTGAGTTTCAAGGTGGTTTCGGACCATTTCTAAGCCATTTTTAACTGCTGATTTTTTGCTACAGCAGTGTTATACGTGATCGCGGGGAATTGGTCACGATCGCGGTAAGTAAAATGTGAGAAACGGGCCAGTGAATCACGATCGGGGATAGCCTTTCGCGATCGCGTAGAGTAAATGTTCTGCTGCACTGACTCGACTTCGGAGACTCATATCTCACAATATATAAGGAATTTTGAGATGGTATAAAAATGAAAGTTGTAACCCTTTATGTCTAGTTTTTATAAATATAAACCATTCATGATTTGTGTTTGTGTACAAAGCGTTATAGCTGTTACACTACAGGGTGTACGGGAAGATGAAGAAGAAAGTTGTGTTGCACATGGGCTGACTTTGCCAGATTATATCTAGAAATATATAAGGAATTGGAAGATCACCAACACATGAAAGTTGTATATCTTTGAGTATAATTTTCAAAACATTTAACAATTTGTCATTTGGAATTTTTTGTGAAATGTTATGACTATTCTACTGGAGGCTGTCCGGGCAGGCTGGGCAATTGTTCTCCGCGATCGCGAAACTCTTTCCGTGATCGCGAAGAGCAAATTTTGGGCTGGAAAAATTGTTCTCCGCGATCACGAAGCATTTCCGCGATCGCTATGAGTAAATACCTGAGCAAAATGATATTTTAGCGGGTTTAGCTCATTTTTCTTCATTTTTTCATGACTATAGACGGATTTTGAGAGCATTTCAAGGAAGATTTCAACCAAGCTTCAGAGGTAAGATCATTATACTTATTTCCATGTTAAATACAAAATTATATCATGGATTAGAACATGAAAATTAGGAAAAATTTGTGAAAAAATTAATATTTTGAAGAAAACCTAGAAATTTGGATTTTAGCCACGAATTTAGCATGAATAATTGAGTAAAATGTGTTATTGAATTAGTAAAGCTTGGGGTAGGGATTTTCTTCAAAAATTTCCAGGTTTTGGCACGTGGGCCTGAGGGCATTTTGGTCATTTCATAGAGTCGGACTGAGGAACTTTGTAATTTGAATTGGCTATGATTTATTGAGTATAGTTTCATTGACTTATCGTTATTTGGATAGCTTGGGAGCGTTGCACATCCATTTTAGTCGTCATAGAGGCTTGGAAGCCGGTGATGAATCTTCGAAGCGAGGTGAGTCTCCTTTCCAAACTTGTAAGGGGGAAATGTCTTCGTAGGTTCCTTGTTTGCTATGTGTATATGTCGAGTAGCCGTAGGACCCACGCGCATGCCATTTCGTGCCTTATTTGAACCATTGTGTGCATTATAAATTGTGTTTATTGTTGAAATGACATGGGAGAGGTAAGAATGTGATGATGTAAATCCTAATTGGATATCAGTGATATGATATTGACACAATCCTATAGAGTTCAGGGTCGAGTCAGTACCCGTAGGTACCTATATGTAAATACTATTATTATCGAGTCAGCACACGAGTCGCAGGTATGATTCGTGATCGTGGGGAGCTTATTATTATTATCGAGTCAGCACACGAGTCGCAGGTATGACTCGCGATCGTGGGGAGCTTATTATTATCGAGTCAGCACACGAGTCGTATGTATGATTCGCGATCGTGGGGCGCTTATTATTATTATCGAGTCAGCACACGAATCGCAGGTATCATTCGCGATCGTGGGGATCTTATTATTATCGAGTCAGCACACGAGTCGCAGGTATGATTCGCAATCATGGGGATCTTATTATTATTATCGAGTCAGCACACGAGTCGCAGGTATGATTCGCGATCGTGGGGAGCTTATTATTATTATCGAGTCATCACACGAGTCGCAGGTATGATTCGCGATCGTCGGGAGCTTATTACTATTATCGAGTCAGCACACGAGTCACAGGTATGATTCGCGATCGTAGGGAGCTTATGACCTCAGTCCTTATGACCTACCTTATGAATCCGGCCGGTTGTCTTGTCCGTGTCGGTATATGTTGTTTTCTTGTCCGTGTCGGTATATGTTGTTGTCTTGTCCGTGTCGGTATATGTTGTTTTCTTGTCCATGTCGGTATATGTACACTTGAGTCTTGATCACATATGATAGTATTGGCAAGGTATTATTGGATAAGGGGAACTGGTACTTGGTGTTCTTACTTGTGTTACATTATGTGTTCATATACGTGATGTTTACTGTTTCGCATGCCTATTGCTTTAGCCTTATCTTGTTCGATATTATGTTGTTGGACCTTAGTGAATATCTAGTCGACCTCTCGTCACTACTTCTTCGAGTTTAGACAGGATACTCACTAGGTACATATATATGTATATGTACTCATGCTACACTTTCTGTGCATTTTGTTGCACAGGTACCTTTATAGTACACTGATCGATTTGGGGGCTTATACGGGCTGCATTCATTTAGAGGCGTTCCCCAGCTGCTGGAGTCTCCTTTCGGTGTACCTACATTTTATATCTATTTCCTTTGTCCCATTTATTTCTCGGACAAGAGTTGTATAATTGTATAAATTATTAGAAACTGCTCATGTACTTGTGTCACCGGGTTCTGGGGATGTGTGGGTCTTGTTTTATTGAATTAAATAGATTTTCTTGTCGCGTTTAATTTACTAAAATTTATTTATTTGATTATGAAATTCAATAAAGTCAACGATTTCGAAATTGTTAAACAGGAAGGTATTTCAACTGATTAAGGGGTTGGCTTGCTTGACAGTGGTGTCCGGCGCCATCACAACCCATAGGTTTTGGGTCGTGACAACGTGGTATCAGAGCTCTAGGTTCCCGTAGGTTTCACGAGTCATGAGAAATTCTAGTAGAGTCTTGCGGATCGGTACGGAGACGTATGTACTTATCTTCGAGAGGCTACAGGGCTGTTAGGAGTACTTCCCTTCTTGATTCCTCATCGTGCGATTCGATTCCTTTAAGGCTTATGCCTATGCTTCTTCCTACTCAATCTTACTCGTCGCGAAGCGCTTGTTATGAATCGAGGGTTGAGGGCTTTTATTGATACTATGGATGTGGTGCGGGATGTTTCTCCCAGCGTAGTTGATTGAGGCTATCATTGTTGTTCTGCGGAAGAATGTTTTTGTCATCTCAGCTTAGTAGCTGTATTTCTGAGAACTTTGAGGTCATCCTCAGGTGGTTATGAACTTACGATTGGTTATGGCGCGATGTTGATACAAGGGTAGAACGATTGCCCATGTGTTGGGATGATGAACGGTTTGAAGGGAGGTCCTCTCAGAGTGTGATTTCGAGATTTTAGTATTTTGTTCCGGTGGAATAAAATCATTTGGATTATAAATGATCAGGTTTTGGGCTGATAAAATAGTAAGGATTGGTGCTGTCAAGTGAAGTGGAGCGCTCACCTGTAATAAGATATCGTCGTCATGGATCGAATGGAATGTGTTAAGTTTGTCGGTGCTATGGTTTCTTCAATTGCTCGTGGTCAGAGTATGGTGAAGAAGTATTGAAGAATGCAGCTGGAAGAGGTCGTAAGGTGCAGAGGTTCAGTACTAGCTAACTATTGGAAATGAAGGCGATTCGAGGAAGATGATCTTCGTAAAGATTTAAAGTTTTGATGATATGATGGTTTAAGAGCTATAGAGGGAAGTATTAAATTGAGGCAGCAGGAGGGCATCATGCGATGAAGGACGATACGTGAGAAGTGCTAGGCGGTGGTGCCAATTCTAGAAGATCAGGTGTAAGGAAAGGAAGTCAGGTAGCACTTAAGGGAATGAGTTGGGCAAAGTGGGAGAGCGACAACTTAGTGATGAATCAGAAGATGTGGTAGCCTATTTAGTAGATGTCTAGGAAGAGTAGACAGATTGGTAAGGTTGGTAAATGGATACAGGCTTAGGATGGGGGTCTTGATATTGTAGAAAGTGAGAATCATAGCGTAATGGTATGTGTCAGTTGGCTAGTTTCCTCGGGTGGGTTGTCTTCTGTGAGTAGGTTAGCGGTTGTAGGGATGGTAAGTTCTATGCGGAGTCCTAGTGGCTAGTCGGTAGGAGGTAGAATGTGTGAATGGTGTTAGAAAATTCAAATATTTAAGAGAGGCTAACATAAGAATTCGGAAGAATTGGTGGATTGGTGGGACAATGTCATGTCATCAAAGAAGAAAAGATCTCAGCAGTGTTTGGAGTGGTGCAGGGAGTGGCTTCGGGCTAAGTGGGGGAGTCCCACCACCTGCAGTTGGGTTATAATGTTGTGTCCTCATGGGATTGCGGATTGTCAGTGTATTGACAACTTGTTACCACTAAGAGAAAGGAGTAAGGCGGTAATTGAGTATAGCATTCTATAAATTTGTTCGAAGTTGGTCCTATTGGACCAAGGTTAGACTATGGAAGATTTAGAATTTATGCTTAAGGCATAGGCAAGTCGTAAGGGAAGTGACTCAGTCACGTGCTTCATTGAGAGCATGTTCATGTGCTAGAAGAGCCTTGGAGTTGATTGTATTCGGGGCCAGTCAGAGTGGGTGACTCGCAGCAGTGGTCCTAGTGAATTCAAAGGTTAGAAATTGTGGTGTTTAAGGGTTTCAGGAAGCCGTATGATTGAGAATCGAGCTTTTGCAGCATAATCTCTGAGGAAAAGGAAAATGGTTTGAGTGTCCTATGTTATTTCAGCACGCAGGATATTATTGGAGGAGTGAGAGAAATAAACTCCGAGTTGTAGAAAGATTATCAGGAGGTTGTGAGACGGGTTGCGGAGTTTAGGCAACATGGTCTCGTGAATCAAGGTAACTCGGGATGAGTGAGGGTTGAGCTTCTATGAGTTGAAGGAAATTACTATTACCTTTGATGCAACCAAAGATGATTAAAAGAAGATAGATTGGTTAGCCATGGTTGAAATGGCAGAAGTACGGTAGTGATCAATTCCTTCGGCATGATTGAGTACGTGTACCGTCTGTGCAGATATGTGTGGGGCCTGTTGGCCGTCGTAATAGATTTCAGTTGGAAGCATTCAAGTGCTATGGCCTGTCAGGTGTAGGCGGGTCCCGAAAGGGTTATGGTGGTTCAGACCACTACTTAAGGATTTGCATGTATTGTGATTTTGCCGTGCGAGTTGTGAAACAGTTTGATAATTTCTTATGTGTTGAGATTCCGCGTAGTGATTTGGTTGTGTGAGCAATGTGGCTCTTGAGATTCAGGTTATATATCGCACCTCAGTTATGCTTAAGTTTGTAGCAGATGGCCCTATCAGTCTCCCCAGAATGGTAATATGTGCTCAGCGTGCTTGTTACTGATGTCAGTAAATTGTGTTAGTGAGCGATTCAGCTCTGTGTATATATTTATTTATGTAAATTCTATGATGGGATCGGGTGGCACGCCGCCACGGGTATGTTATTTGGATCGGGTTGCGCGACGCACAGTGTGATGTTGAGCAAGACTCCTATAATGATTATTCTTGTGTTTTACTTCGTAATTCTCTGAGGAAAGTTCATATTAGTTGCGTGAGTTGAGTAGTCCTTTTCGGAGTCATTTCCTTATGTGTCGTTTTCGAATTATGGCCTTGTGTGAGGCTAATGGCCGAGCTTGGGGTGATTGGTTGTCTGAGCAGTTCATACTGGGTGAGACGAAAATTATAAATCTGGGATCGGTCTGATAAGACTATGCAATTAGATTATAGGGAAATAACCATTATTGGTTGTAATGAGATCATGATCTTAGTCAGGAGAAGGGATTTCAATGTTTTAAAGCTAACTCTGCAGTTGGTTAGGAATTTCTACACATTTCCTCTGTTGTGGTGGTATCGTCAGCATTATAGCAGAATGTATGTGTGTATCTTATAAGCTACTTTGAGAGCATCAAATTCGTAGAATTCTGGCTATTAAGGTTCAGGGAGAGACATTGTGCTCAGATGATGAATTATGCGGTGTATACTGTTGATTCAACAAAGATACGCAGTTGTGTTCTGATGCCTCGTATGGTAGTTGATGCGGTGTTCACATATTAGAAACAGGCATTGCAGAGAATTTTGAGTGTTGGAACTGGGGTCTGAGTTTATTATATGGATAAACGGGAATATCTTATGATTTTTTCAAGCTAATGTGCTCAACTGGGTTGTGGTAGCACGGACAGGTGCCCGAGATGTTAAATAGTGATTTCAGATAATTCTGGGGCAGTTCTTGGCACATTCGAGGATGAACGTCTGTTTAAGTGGGGGAGAGTGTAACGACCTGACCGGTCGTTTTGAGATCTAGCGCGTCGTTCAGCAGTTGGGAGTCATAAACAGATCCATTTCGGGTATTGTGACTTGTGTGTATGGTAAGAGTTGAAATTCAGGAGGTTCGGAGTTAAATTGAAAGGAAAATTTTCATTTCTGAAGTCTTAAGTTGAAGAAATTGAGTAAGACTAAAATTTTGAGTAAACGACCTCGGAATAAGGATTCGAAGGTTCCAACAGGTTCGTATGATGATTTCGGACTTGATCCTATGTCCGGAACGGGTTTTGGATAACCCGGGAGAGTTTCGGCGTATATTGTGGAAGTCAGCATTTTGAAGGAATTTCCTAAAGTTCGTCTTAAAGATCATTTCAGAGATATTGATTTTCGTTTGGGATTTCGAGTCTGGGAATAGCTTCGTATGGTGATTCTGGAGTTGGGAGCGCGATCGGAAGTGAATTCGAATACCCGGAAGTCAATTTAAGGTCATTTGGCTAAATATAGAAATTTGAAGGTTTTTGAGAAAATCCGGCCGGAAGTGGAAATTTTGATATCGGGGTCGGAATGCGATTCCAAAAGTTGGAGCAGGTCCGTAATGTCGAATGTGACTCGTGTGCAAAATTTGGGGTCAATCGGACGTGATTTGATAAGTTTCGGCGTCGGAGGTGAAAGTTGGAAATTTTAAAGTTCATAAAGTTGAATTCTTGCGCGATTCGTGTTTTCGGCATTGTTTGATGTGATTTGAGGCCTCGACTAAGTGCGTGATATGTTTCCAGACTTGTTGGTACGTTCGGACGAGGTCCCAAGGGGCTCGGGTGAGTTTCGAGGTGGTTTCGTACCATTTCTAGGCCATTTTTAACTGATGATTTTTGGCTACAGCAGTGTTCTACGGGATCGCGGGGAATTGGTCTCGATTGCGGTAAGTAAAAAGTGAGAAACGGGCCAGTGAATCGCGATCGCGGAAAGCCTTTCGCGATCGCGTAGAGTAAATATTCTTCTGCACTGACTCGACTTAGGAGGTTCATATCTCAATATCTATAAGGAATTTTGAGATGGTATAAAAATAAAATTTGTATCCCTTTGTGTGTTGTTTCTATAAATGTAAACTATTCATGATTTGGATTTGTGTACAAAGCTTTATGGCAGTTATACTACAGGGTGTCCGGGAAGATGAAGAAGAAAGTTGTGTTGCACATGGGCTGACTTTTCCAGATTATATCTAGACATATATAAGGAATTGGAAGATGACCAACAAATAAAAGGTGTAGATATTTGAGTCTAAGTTTCATAACATTTAACCATTTGTCATTTGGAGTTTTGTGCGAAACGTTATGACTATTCTACTGGAGGCTGTCCGGGCAGGCTGGGCAATTGTTCTCTGCGATCGCGAAGCTCTTTCCACGATAGCGAAGAGCAAATTTTGGGCTGGAAAAATTTTTCTCCGCGATCGCGATGAGTAAATACCTGGGCAGAATGATATTTTAGCGGGTTTAGCTCATTTCTCTTCATTTCTTCATGACTATGGGCGGATTTTAAGAGCATTTCAAGGAAGATTTCAACCAAGCTTCAGAGGTAAGATCATTCTACTTATTTCCAAGTTAAATACAAAATTATATCATGGATTAGAACATGAAAATTAGGGAAAAATTGTGGAAAAATTAGTATTTTGAAGAAAACTTAGAAATTTGGATTTTAGCCACGAATTTAGCATGAATAATTGAGTAAAATGTGTTATTGAATTAGTAAATCTTGGGGTAGGGATATTCTTCTAGAAATTTCGAGGTCCGGGCACGTGGGCCTGAGGGCATTTTGGTCATTTCATAGAGTTGGGCTGAAGAACTTTGTAATTTGAATTGGCTATGATTTATTGAGTATAGTTTCATTGAATTATCGTTATTTGGATAGTTTAGGAGCGTTTCACATCCATTTTAGTCGTCATAGAGGCTTGGAAGCCGGTGATGAATCTTCGGAGCAAGGTGAGTCTCCTTTCCAAACTTGTAAGGGGGAAAAGTCTCCGTAGGTTCCTTGTTTGATATGTTTATATGTTGAGGGGGCCGCGTACGTACCAAGTGATGAGAGTCCGTATGTGGCGACTATATTTCTATGTCGGGTAGCCGTAGGACCCACGAGCATGCCATTTCGTGCCTTATTTGAACCATTGTGTGCATTATAAATTGTGTTTATTGTTGAAATGACATGGGAGAGGTAAGAGTGTGATGATGTAAATCCTAATTGGATATCAGTGATATGATATTGACACAATCTTGTAGAGTTCACGGTCGAGTCGGTACCCGTAGGTACCTATATGTAAATACTATTATTATCGAGTCAGCACACGAGTCGCAGGTATGATTCGCGATCGTGGGGAGCTTATTATTATTATCGAGTCAGCACACGAGTCACAGGTATGATTTGCGATCGTGGGGAGCTTATTATTATCGAGTCAGCACACGAGTCGCAGGTATAATTCGCGATCGCAGGGAGCTTATTATTATTATCGAGTCAGCACACAAGTCGCAGATATGATTCGCGATCGTGGGGAGCTTATTATTATCGAGTCAGCACACGAGTCGCATGTATGATTCGCGATCGTGGGGATATTATTATTATTATCGAGTCAGCACACGAGTCGCGGGTTTGATTCGTGATCGTGGGGAGCTTATTATTATTATCGAGTCAGCACACGAGTCGCAGGTATGATTCGCGATCGTGGGGAGCTTATTACTATTATCGAGTTAGCACACGAGTCGCAGGTATGATTCGCGATCGTGGGGAGCTTATGACCTCAGTCCTTATGACCTACCTTATGACTCCGGTCGGTTATCTTGTCCGTGTCGGTACATGTTGTTGTCTTGTCCGTGTCGGTATATGTTGTTGTCTTGTCCGCGTCGGTATATGTTGTTTTCTTGTCCATGTCGATATATGTACACTTGAGTCTTGATCACATATGAAAGTATTGGCAAGGTATTATTGGCTAAGAGGAACTGGTACTTGGTGTTCTTACTTGTGTTACATTATGTGTTCATTTACGTGATGTTTACTGTTTCGCATGCCTATTGCTTAGCCTTAGCTTGTTCCATATTATGTTGTTGGACCTTAGTGAATATCTAGTCGACCTCTTGTCACTACTTCTTCGAGTTTAGACGGGATACTCACTAGGTACATATATATGTATATGTACTCATGCTACAGTTTCTGTGCATTTTGTTGCACAGATACCTTTATAGTACAGTGATCGATTTGGGGGCTTATACAGGCTGCATTCATTCAGAGGCGTTCCCCAACTGCCGGAGTCTCCTTTCGGTGTGCCTACATTTTATATCTATTGCCTTTGTCCCATTTATTTCTCGGACAAGAGTTGTATAATTGTATAAATTCTTAGAAACTGCTCATGTACTTGTGTCACCGGGTTCTGGGGATGTGTGAGTATTGTTTTATTGAATTAAATAGATTTTCTTGTCGCGTTTAATTTACTAAAATTTATTTATTTGATTATGAAATGCAATAAAGGCAACGATTTCGAAATTGTTAAACAGGAAGGTATTTCAACTGATTAAGGGGTTGTCTTGCCTGACAGTGGTGTCCGGCGCCATCACAACCCATAGGTTTTGGGTCGTGACACTTTAGCTAGGGACGAAACCCAGCTGAAATCAGCATGCAACTAGAGAAAACTCCAGCAACTACAATGGTGAATTCTACTGTTCCATTGGAAGACAACCTACTCAAACAACATGCAAATGAGGAAACGAAGCAAGCTTCAGCTAAAGAATTGGACTTGAGTGAGAGTTCAAGCCACAGTGAACAAAGATACAAATCTAGTGAGAAGAGGACAGATCTGGCAAGTAAGAGCAAGGCATCACAAGATCCAGCACGAGTAACGGAGGAAAAAGGTGAGAAGACATCGCGGATCTCATTGGTTGCAGGTATTCGAAGCTTGGAGAATGGATTAAAGTTGAATTATTTACCACCTAAAATTGTAGATGGGAAGACAGTGGTGCAAGTTGAGAAAGAGGATGTAGAGAAGGAAGTAATGAAATGGAAATGTGCCCTAATTGTGTATGTAATTCTTGAAACATCGAGCTACAATTACATGCATAGGCTTGTGAAACAGAATTGGAATCAAGTCTCGGAGCCGGAAGTATTCTATTATGATGAAGGATACTATGTGGTAAGATTCAATTCTATGAATGATATGAATGAAATCTTATACTCTGGCCCGTATACAATGAACAATAAGCCACTGATTTTGAAACCATGGACTGTTAATTTTGATTTCAATAAGGAATTTCTGCCTGAAATTCCTTTGTGGGTGATTCTGCCTAACCTTCCTATGAGCTGCTGGGGAGTACAGTCCTTGAGTAGAATTGCAAGTGCAATTGGCAGGCCTTTGTATACAGATGAATGCACATCCAAGAAGAAGAGAATATCCTGTGCTAGGATGTTAATTGAGGTTAATGTCACTAAAGCTTTGCCAACAAGTATCACAGTATGGGAGCCGGGTGGAAGACAGTTTGAACAAGAAATTGACTATGATTGGAAGCCAGATTTCTGTGAAAAATGTCTGAAGATTGGACACTCTTGTAAGAAAGTTGAAGCAGAGCAAAATCACTATGAACAGCCTAGAAGAAGAAGGAGATCAGTTGGAGGTAATACACAAGAGGATCCTCAACAAAAAGAAAAAGTGATGCAAGAATGAAGACCTAAGAAGCTAACTGAGGTGCAAGAAATGCCTATTGTGATAAGGGAGACAGACAACAAGAGAAAGAGACAAATGATACAGAAAGTAGAACAAATGACAAGCAGCATTTTAATCAACCACATGAAGATCAAACACCTAGAAGGGAGATGCAGAACACACAAAGAAGCCCCGAATTGAGCTGTATCAGGGAGTTCCCAACACTAGCTGTCAGTGTAATGAGAAGGAATAAAATAGGGGAGAACACATGTGGAAAAGGGATACAGAAGAGCTTGCCCACAACTGATAGGGGGCCACCTATAGTAGTTCAATGACTTGGGTGATATGAAATGTGAGGGGGAATAAATAAGAGATATAAAAAAAAGAGTTAAAGATATATATACAGAATAAGCAAATAAAGTTAGTTGTTTCTTTGGAAACTAGAGTGAAGGAAAGTAGGGCCAACAGGATATTCAAAAACATATTTCCAGGTTGGGAAATGCAGAATAACTATCAAAGTGCAATGAATGGGAGAATCTGCCTGGCATGGGATCTTAAAGTCTATTGTATTGATATTGAAAAGATAGATGCACAGTTAATTCATGGCACAATAAGAGGGAGACTGGATGGATTAGCTTGTTTGACACTGATTTATGGTTTTAACACAATTGAGAAGAGGAAAGCTATACGGAGTAATCTGAGGGACATCTTTATGCAAATGACAAAGCCTTGGATAATTGGAGGAGATTTCAATGTTATGTTGTATATTCAAGATAGAATGTATGGCAATCCTGTTTCAATGAATGAAATGATGGATTACTCAGACTGTATTCATAATTTGTTCCTGAATGAGCTGACATGGAAATGTGAGTACTATATGTCACGACCCAAATTTTCAACCTTAGGGATCTTGATGACGCCTAACACCATAGTTGCTAGGCAAGCCAATGTTAGAATTCGAGTAGCTTATTTCCTTTGATTATTTTCTTAAGCATCAATAAATAAATTTAAAGTAAACTTAATCTAATGATTTCCAATGAATAACTCCAATTATAAAATAATAAATAAATCGAGCCACGAACTACTTATATATACATAACTCTAAGACTACCCCGGGGTCTGGTGTCACAATTCACGAACTTCTAAGAATACTAAAAATAATGGGATGAAAGAATAATATAGTTGTTTTAAGAAAATATAAAACAGACTCTATGAACTAATAGAGGACTCCAAAGATCTGCGAACGCCGACAGATATACCTCGTGTCTCCGAATGATAAATGACCGCTACAAATATCTCTACTGCTAGTTGGTACCTGGATCTGCACAAAAGAGTGCAGAGTGTAGTATCAGTACAACCGACCCCATGTATTGAGTAAGTGACAATCCTAACCTCGACGAAGTAGTGACGAGGCTAAGGCGGGGCATTTACAACATATGACCTGTGACAATAATATATATATATACATACAATAACGCATTAAAGAAATTCTAAATGAACAAGAAAAATATAACTGAGACAATAAATATAAAGCAAGAAGGAATTCTAAACAAATAAATAAGTACTGCAACAAAAATAAAATAACTCAACCATTTTTTTTCCAGGACTCGGCTATAACAACTCTCAAATAATTTCCAAGTTTCCAAACTTTATGTTTATATAAAAATTGTGCCAAAAATATAAGGAATAGTAAAATAAACATTTAAGCTTTTCAAATCTTTATTTTCTTTGAAATTCAGAAAAAATATAAATGTCTTCCCTTCGCTCCTTGTTGCGGCGTGCAACTCGCTCCCACCTGTCCACCCTTATTACTCATCCCTAAATATATCACCCTTATTACTCCTGTTGCAGCATGCAACCCGATCCCACCTGTCCACCCTTATCACTCCTTGTTGCGGCGTGCAACCAGCTCCCACCAGGCATATCATATCAATTTATTCATAAATTTCACAGTTTGGGCCAAGCCTTTCACAATACTTTTATTTCCACAATTTCAAACAGAAAACCGTATAGCTCGTAAGCTTTAACCAATATCATTTCACAATAAAACCAACCAGAAATATATGTAAACACCGTAACGCTGTCAACCCATCTCAGTCTTTATGTACCATGATAGAATCAAGAGAACGACCAAAACTTTTAACACACTTGCAACAACAATTGGCAATAATCGATTGAAATCAAATAGCCACGTAAACCTCAGCAATCATAAAACAGTTAACTGCATTTCTCATAACTTTCTCAATATTATCAAAAATGAAACCAACAGGAACATAATTATATATATACCTCGTAAAATCAATGCCAAACTGCACAATCATTTTGTACCACAAGGGAACCAACTAAAATAACCAATACTTTTTCCAAAATAACCATAACAATATTTAACAACAAAATAACAAGGCTAAGTATTCATAGAAACAATAATGCACATAGAACAAATTAAGACAAGAATCAATTAAGTTGGGAAGGGGAAAGGGATCATGCTTAACGGGCAGCTTGGTGGTGCATAGATACTCGTCACCTCACCTATACACCACATACATGCATTTCACGTAGCAAACAAGTGGGGATTACTATTCCCTCAAGTCAAAGTTAGAGCAAACACTTACCTCAATTTCGCAGGCCCCTCACTGCTCAATTGTAGCTTTTCCTCTAGAATCTTGCTCTAACTTATTCGGATCTAATCATAATTAACTCAATATCATTAATTAAATCTAAAGGAACTAACTTTATTGAAAATTATAATTTTTCCTAAGTTTTCTAGAAAAGGTGAAATCCCGACCCCGAGCGCGCTTGGTCTAAACTCGGAGTTCGGACCAAATTACGTTTACCCATTCGCCCACGAACCCAAATATACAATTAGTTTCAAAATCTGACCTCATTTCGAGGTAAAGACTTGATTTTATAAAATCCCCTAATTCTACTCAATCCGTCAATTTTTACCATGAAAATTCTTAGTTTTTGATTTAAAAGTGATGAACAACAATGAGTAATTGAAAGAGTAAAGTTTAGAATTGATTACCTATGACTTGGGGATAATATTTGGTGAAGAAATTCGTTCCTAGGGATGTGGGGTTCGAAAATTTGAAGAAGAAGAAGACTGCCCGTTTTATATATTTTTTTTGCCAGTTATTCAACCTCGTTTCTCGTATCAAACGATCGTTGAAACTCGATTTTTATATCTCCACTGGATTCTTTGTTAAATTTTAGTCAAGTTAGACTTTTGAATCACTCAATTTGACCGAATAATGAAGGAGATATGTAGGTTTTAATATTTGCAAATAGTGCAGATTTTTAATACATCGTCAATGGTAATTTCGTAATTAACCTGAAAAATCTGGCAACCTTAGTAAAATGACCATAAAATTACGATGTCCGAATTCGATGATTCGGGTTCGTAAGTACGATAAAGATCTAATACTTCATTCAAAACAGAAATAGGAGTTCATTTGTTCATTATGATATCATTTATGCTTGAAGAAACGACGTCGAAGCATAAGAACGAACGAGCGCAACACAACTCAAACCTATTTGAAATCACCCGAGCCCGCGGGGCTCTAGACCAAATATTCAAGAAAGTCTTAAGGCATCATACGGACTTGCTCGTACGATCAAATCATGAAAATAACATGTAAAACTACGAATTAAACCTCAAAACTGTTTTTTTTCTCAAGAACACTTAAAGTTCACTATTTATCAACCGGACTCCGAATCACGTCAAATAAATTCTGATTCTCACCAAATTTCGCAGACAAGGCTTAAATATCATAACAAACATGTATCGAGCTCCGGAACCAAAATACGGACCCGATACCAACAGTTTCAAACGTTAATTCATTTCTTTATTTCATTAATAATTCAGCAAAACAATTTCTTTCAAAAATTGATTTCTAAGGCTTGGGACCTCGGAATTCAATTCCGGGCATACGCCCGAGTCCCATATTTTACTGCAGACCTTCGGGATTGTCGGAACACAAATCCGGGTTCCTTTTACTCAAAATGTTGACCAAAGTCAACTATAATCAAATTTAAATTCTAGAAATCACTATTTCTCATATTTTCACATAAAAGCTTTCCGGTTTCACACTTGGACTGTGCACGCAAATCAAAGTATTTAAAATTAATCTTTTTATGGCTATTAATCCTAGAACGGAGTCTAAATTCATAAAATGGCCCTTGGATCATCGCTCTATACATGGTCTAACAAACAACATGGAGATGGGAGGATTCTAAGTAGAATTGATAGTCTTTGGTAATGACATATGGATGACTAATTGGGGGCATGTTTGCACTGAATATGATGTACCTTTGATAACTGATCGTTCACCTATGCTCCTTAATATCAAGGCTGCAAGATCACATATCAAATCACCCTTCAGATTTTTCAATATATGGGCAGATCACAAGGAGTTTGGAAGTATAGTAATGACCATATGGAACAAGAGATTGGTAGAGGATGATATGTAAAATATATGGAAGAAACTCAAAACTTTGAAACCTTTATTCAAGAAACTTAATAAAGATGAATACAAGGGAATAACAAGGAGAATTGAAGACGCAAGAAATGACCTTAACGTGATTCAAGGGCATATGCAAAATCAGTATAGTGACACTCTACTAGAGCAAGAGAATTAGACTCTTCAACAGCTGGAGAAATGTTCACTCATTGAAGATAGCATTCTAACACAAAAATCAAGGGTGAAGTGGATTAAACCGTGAGACAGCAAAACAAGTATTTTTCTGCTATTGTAAAAGAAAGAAGCCACAGACAACGGATACTAGAACTGATCACAGAGGTTGGAAGGAAAGTCAATAGTCAGGTGGGCATAGAAGAGTTCATAAGGTTCTACAAGAACCGGAAGGGGGCTTCTACCAAGACACTGCTAGCAATTAACAGAGAAATAATGAAGAATGTCCCAAGACTTAACCATGATCAACAACTGAGCTTAATTGCTGAAGTGAAAGAAAATGAAGTGTATGAAGGCTTGTGTCCTATACAGGAGGATAAAGCTCCTGGGGTGGATGGATACAACTCATGCTTCTTCAAAAGAACATGGCCAATATTGAAGAAAGAGATGGTGCAAGCAGTTCATATGTTTTTTTATCACTGGGAAAATGTACAAAGCTATAAATTGCACATCAATAACCCATGTGCCCAAGGCGAATAACCTAACCACAGCTAGAGAATTCAGGCCTATTGCATGATGTACTGTCATCTACAAGATTATTTCCAAAGTACTAGCAAGAAGACTGCAGAGAGTAATTTCTAGTATGGTAAGTGAAGCACAGGCAGGTTCCATACCAGGAAGAAAAATAGCAGACGACATAATTCTATCTCATGAACTTGTGAAGGCCTATACCAGAAAGAATTCTTCTCATAGGTGCATGATCAAGATTGACCTTACCAAAGCTTATGATTCTTTGGCTAGTAAGTTTCTAAAATGGATACTGACTTGTATGAAAACTGTGTGACCTTCTCAATTATCATTAATGGTGGACCATCTGGGTCTTTCACAGCAGCAAAAGGTGTAAGGCAAGGAGACCCTATGTCTCCTTTTCTCTTTGCTATTTCTATGGAATATTTGAGTAGGAGTCTGAATGAATTGAGAAAGGAAAAGGATTTCAAGTATCACCCTAGGTGCTCTAGTCTTGGTATAACTCATCTGAGCTTTTCATATTACTTGTTGATCTTTGCAAGGGGTGACATGGCCTCAATCACCAAGATGAAACACTGCCTTAACCATTTCTATGGGACCTCAGGTATGAAAACTAACTGGGAAAAGAGTTCAATTTTCTTTGGGGGTTACTCAGGTGGCTAGAGATGAGATACTGCAGAATTTTGGTTATTCCAAAGGTACTTTGCCAGTTAAGTACCTAGGAGTCCCATTAACTACCAAGAAGATGTACATAGCCCAATGGCGACCCCTTATTGAGAGGATGGTAGAAACAATATCCTCATGGACAGCAAAGAAGCTCTCTTATGCTGGGACAATTCAGCTACTGCAATCTGTTTTATTTGGCATTCAAGCTTATTGGTCGCAATTGTTCCTAATTCCTAGCAAGGTGTTGAAAACTATTGAGGCATATTGTAGGATCTATGTGTGGTCTGGAGTTAATGTCATCACAAGAAGATCTATGGTAGCATGGGATAAAATGTGTACTCCTAAAAGTGCTGGAGGATTAGACTTAATCAACCTAAAGATATGGAATAGAGCAGCAGTAGCTAAAAACTATCGGGATCTAGCATAGAAGGGTGATCAAATGCGGATCAAATGGATACATGCATACTATATAAAGGGACAACAATTTTCTATTATGACAATACCAAAGCAAACTTCTTGGGTAGTCAGAAAGATGATGGAGGCAAGAGTTTCAGTTGAAGCAATGCATAGTCTAGTAAAAGAAAATTGCAGCTTGATCAGACAACTATACTTGACTCTGCTGGGCCAATTGCCAAGAGTAGAGTGACAGATGTTCATGTTCAGAAATGAAGCAAGGGCAAAATAAAAATTCACAATGTGGCTATACTTCCAATATAAAATGATGACCAGCGATACATTGAGCAAATGGGGGATACATGTGGACAAGGAATCTGTACTATGTAAAGCACATGAATAAAGAAGGGAGCATATCTTTGTAGAATGTGAATACACTAAGAGAGTATGGATAAGATTGTTAAACTCGATGTAGAGGCAAATAATCTGGGCAACAACATGGGATCAACACTGGAATTTGTGATGACCCAAAAGGTCATCCCGTATTTTATAAGTCAAAATTGTCTTCCGAGGTCTTGAAAATCTCATTTTATCCCTCCTCGTTTTGCGTGTGCATCCAGATCATAGATCCAGGAAGCTTTTATATGAAAAACTGAGAAAAATGCTAATTTTGCTTTTGAAATTTGATTTAAGTTGACCTCAGTCAACATTTTGGATAAACAGACCCGGACCCATGATTTAACGATCCCGGAAGGTCCGTAGGAAAATATGGGACTTGGGCGTATGTACAGAATCAAATTCTAAGGTCCCAAGCCTGAGAAATAAATTTTTGAAAGAAATTGTTTTTCTGAAAATATAAAGGATTTTAGAAATTTGATTATATTTGAAATTTATGGTATCGGGACCGTATTTTTGTTCCGGTATAGGTTAAATATGATATTTATGATATGTCTGTAAAATTTGGTAAGAAACAGAAGTTGTTTGACGTGATTCGGACATGTAGTTGTGAAATTTGATACTTAGGAAGTTTTAGAAATTTTCTTTGATTTTTAGGCTAAATTCATTGTTTAAAGTGTTATTTTGGCTATTTGATCGCACAAGTAATTCTGTAAGATATTTTTGAGGTTGTGTACATGTTTGGTTTGGAGCCCCGAGGGCTCAGGTGGGTTTCGGATAGGCGTCGGGGTGTTTTGAACTTACAAAAATCTAGTGTTTTTGGTTGTTGTTGGTGTCTGAGATTTTATACTATGCAAACGTGTCGGTCCAAATCGCACATGCAAGTATACGTGGTCGTAGCAAGTAATATAATGTTAAATCGAATGTCGAACCCAAAGGGACTTGCGTAAACTACTTATTGAATCACTCTAATTGATATTTAATCGAGCCAAAACAAAATCCAGGAATATAACTAATTTATTCTACAATTATATGAACTAATTATCAAGTAACGAGAGTATTGTTGTGTATTCAATAGAGACAAATATTCCAGGGTTGTGATCAATTCACCACTCATATTGCATTCTAATTAACTCTCCCTTTCATATAATTCACTCATGGTTGCTAATTAATCGATAATTTCTCTCATAGCCTTCTCCCGAAGTACTACTCGCCTATTCTCAATAGATTAACGCCTATATTCCTATGAAATTAATCTATTAGAATGCACTAATATTACGATGTTAAATTAAGCACTGTGACTAGGTATATTCCTATCCTAACCATAAATCCGCTCCCCTGAAGGGTTAAGATCGCCCTCTCTTCAATTCTTCTCTAATGTATATACGGCTTTCCCAAGCATAACATAGATAGTACATAGAACCAAATTGCTGGCCAAACAATTAAGCAATTAAACGCAGAATTGAAGAAACAACCATATATTGAGTGAACTATAATCAAGGTTAAGTTAATGTCGAATAACAATATTCATGGCTAAACCACAACCCCAGAACAATGGGTGTTTAGCCACTCATACTAGAATTAAACAATTGCATAAGTCTTGCATAAATGGAAAATACTAGAATAAGATGAAGAAAACTGATAATCCTTTCCTTCCTCAATGATCCTGTGTGTACATTCTCTCCAAAAATGGCATCCTCTCCTCAAAGTTGTGTTTTTGGGTCTATTTATATGTTTGGGATAAACCCTAAACGTGTAGGAGACTTCTATTCAAACCGGGAAACACTTAAAACCTTCAAAACTCGGAATTTACCGGACGAGGGACCCCAGGCGTTAAGCCCCAAACGCCCAGCTAAAGCCTGGGTAGGCCAGGCGTTTGGGCTCTAACGCCCCACTAATGCCTGGGTACGGCTGGCGTTTGGGCTAAAACGCCCTGCTAACGCCGGGTTATGCTAGGCTTTTGGGCTAAAATTCCCGGCTATGGCCCGAGTCACTCCTTTTCGACTCTTGAGCGTATTTTTGACGTTTATACACCCTTTTAGCTCGACTTCCATCTCTAATTCACCTACACATGAAATAGACTCCATTATGCACATATAACGTGTATTTTTATCACAAAAGCACATAAAATNTACCCCTTAACTATGATCGATACCGGCAATCAAGTATGAACATACAAAATTTCACATTCTTTCCCTTCTTTAAACATGCCCAAGTATAACGCTTTAATCAATAATACAAATAACCTAATTGAAACCACCCAACCTCAAGAGTTGCAACCACTAAGCCCTCTCAATTCACGCACCTACTCAACAAGAAAGTTTAGAACATTACCAATCGTTCATGAGATCATGTGCCCTTACCAACAACAAAAGAGTGAATATAACTAGTCCACACATTCAAATATACTTTTGAACATAATTTAAGGACATCACACAATTGAACAAATTCCCTCACTCTCACAAAGAATTCATATGCATCCCGTGGTCGTACCATAAGCTTGCCCGTAGTGTAGATCTCCACTAATTCAAGTTAGCCAAATCTAGGATCAATTAGGACTTTTAAGGTTGTAATGTAGGCTAAGGGACGGGTAGGATATATTTAGGAATAGTGACTAACCCTCCTAAGCACTTTAATACACTACCTTAACAACTCAACACATATTCTTCTCAACAAATTCTCTTGCCACAATTCATATTCAACATAGCCCTTTTTTAATTAAGCACTTCTATATTTTCACTAGCACAAATTAATAAAATTCGGAGGTGTGTATCTTTTTGTACATACTTTTACTATTATTATTTTTTTTTCTTTCCTACACACACTTCATACATGAAGATTCAATGGCTAGTGACTTTTGAATACAATTCTTCGTGCACTAACAGGCCTTTCCATGGCTCCACTCCAAAGTTAATCCCAAATATCTCACCATACTTGTTTTAGCGGCTAAGTGCCTTAGGAGGAAAAGGTGCAAAAATCTCAATTTAAGAACAAAATAGGGGTACGGCTTGTAATGTGGGTACCAAAGAAAAGGTCTAAAGGCTCAAAGGGGCTAGCAATGGAAAATGTAATTCTTATGTGACAAGCACATCCTTGATCAAGCAAGAAAATGCCTACGTCATCCCCTAGACTAGTATAATCTACAATTTCGCTTCGATTGAAACACGGGGCAAGTTCTAGACTACACATGATAGCATAGAAAATCACTAAACTTCACTCACACATTGCACATGACTCAATCACAACGGTTTTATTTAACTCTCAAGTCAAGCAAGCACACAAAATTGAGAGAATTAAGAAATATTACACTATGTAGCATACAAGTCAACAACTGAGCTGAGGCATCGCAAAGTAGGCTATTTATTTTGACTCAGGCATCACATGTCAACTCAAATATAAGGGAAAGCAGAATGTATGTCATAACCTGATATGCCGGCATCAACCATGTCAATGGGTATCTCTAAGTTACTCAGTTTCTTCCTAACTACTCTAAAAACAAAAATAAACACCCGGTTCAAGTTACACCCTTGGAAAAGAACCGTGGTCCAAAGAAAAACCAAGGGGGAATTACTACACTACCTAAAATAAAAATCTTTTTTTTTGTATTTTCTTTAGACTTACTTCCCGCAAGAGAACTGTCTAGGAGGTCCTTCTTCGGGAAAAGTACGCATATTTATATATAAAATACAAAATAAAACAACTACAAGACTTAAAATAAAGATCATTTACTATCATGAATACAAAACTACAACACGACACCACATATGGTACAACAATTCCACAATACGTATGTATACACCCCACACTTAATTCATGCACTGTCCTCAGTGAATCATATAAAGACAAAACAAGTAATAGAAGCGAAGTAAAAGAACTCCCTGATCATTCAGCGTCCTTATCATCTGACTCTCTCCATTCCTCCTCATGCTCATCTTCTTCATCATCTTCCTCATCTGAGCACATCGGCTCTGCATCAGAATCGTGAGGTGTGTTGATATCCTCATCATCTGGGAGCATGTATCCCTCACCTGCTCCAATCATCTACTGAGCATGAGCATTGAGCGGGTATCTCTGATCCAACTCATCTCTCTCATCAAGTGACGCTGGCCGACCTCCTATTCGCAACTGCAAATCCATCATCCCATAAAAATGGGCCATGAAGCCATCATCCCGCACATTGGGCTCTGCAGTGGTCAGTGAAGACTTTTCCTTCAGTCTTAAGCCAGTGATGTCAATATCTCGTGCGAGTTGATCAATGGTATGGTCAAAGCTGGGATCAACCGCTACATTCTCATTTAGCAGGAACTGAGTCAGGAAATTTGGGAATGGTATTCGATCAATTTTATTGCTGGACCACACCAACCCCAATTGATAGCGCATCAGATGGGCCACATTCACTCTCTGTCCCATCATGAGGAAGTAGAGCACACAAATCCTCTCTCGGCTGATTAAGGTGTCATGGTTGCATAGTAGTATCTGTGCACTAATCACTTTAAGCCACACCTGGGTTTCAGCCTTCATTTTCTTCTTGGGTAACCTTTTATGTCGATTTGTAGCTCTATCCCGAATCCAAGCGGCCCTGGACTCAACCCCACACAGTGTGTGCCTCACTTCTCTATAGTTGGGATGGTGGATGAATTTATCTAGAGGCTCCACCAGAACATTTGGTGCACCTAGAAAATCGCATATAGCCTTGGCCGAAAAATCCACCAAGTGACCACGAATTGGCACCAATCCCTTCTTGTCCTTAGGGTCGAACTCTGAATAGAATTCTGGACTAGGTTCAAGTTGATGTGACCATTTTTCCTGAACACATATCCTAAGCCCAACTCATGGATGCTCCTCCAAATCGCTGGGAATTTGTTCTCAGACTCACTTCTTTAATGGCCCCCTCAGGGTGAACATGCTTTGGCTTGCAGCGTACATACCATTTCCTGGATTGTACTGGTATGTTGTTGATACCATATTCCCGTTGACCAACAGGTTGTTGTCTCATTGCAGCGACAGCAGCTACTGCTTCCTCACCAGTCATACTAGAAGTAGCATCTCCCCTTTTTATTTTCTTCTGAGGTGGTGGGGGTTTTGCTTTGATTTTTGCTGGGGCAGAAGACGTGGCCTTTCCTTTGCCTGTGGCTCTTCTGGGTAGCATCCTTTTCTTTTTCCTGCACAAATGATCAGTAGTTAGTGGGTATGACAACGTGTGTACTATAAGATTTTCCAATTTGGCAAGGTTACTCAGACTTCACCTTGGCGCGTTTATGAAAAATTTTGACACATACGGCTTCTCGTGAGCCTCTTCACACTTAAAATTTCATGAAGTTCACGATGCATGACACTAGTGGTTTGTTTCCCGGAGACTCGGGCTCCAACAGGGATATGTATTGCCATTGAGGCATTACATCGAGCACTTGTCTAGCACAATTGCCATGAGAGCTCTTATGGACTTGAGGGACTGCCTCATGTACCCAAAGCTGGTTGGGGTTCCATAATACCACTTAGATTCACAATTTCAGCCCATTCCTAATGGGTTCGGGGGTTGGGAATCACAATATGATACAATATGACCATGAATAGAATAAACCCATAAAGAATCACCATGAATCGAGGCTACACCTTTCATAATTGTAATACCCACTTCGAAGTAACAAGGTGTAGGGATAGAATCATACCTCAACGCTTGATGTGTGTTTGTCGGATGAAGTTGACCACGAAATCAAAATTGTGCAGATTTGGGGGAAGATGTGTGTGCTGTGATCTTGTGCTAGTGAACTTGGTGTTTGGGTGAAGATGTGTGTGTTGTGAACTTGTTGTGTGTTTGTCGGATGAAGTGGTGTTCTTGGGAGAGTTGGGGGGTCAAAAAAATAAGAAGTGGAACATACCTGGCGTTTAATGTGCGTTTTGGTCTTAAATACCGGGCACCCTGGCGTTAGAGCTAAAAAACCCAGACCACCCTGGCGTTATCCAGGCGTTAGGGATCTATCGCCCGGTCCCCCGTGGCGTTAGCCAGGCGTTAGGGGCTTATCGCCCCCCCCCCCCCCCCCCCCCNGAATGCATCCCCAAGCTCGTTAGTACCTATAATTACAAGAACTACTTCTAGATATGCTAATATTTAACTAAGCATTGTGTTGCCTCCCAATAAGCGCCTTAGTTAATGTAGTGGCACGACAATTAAAACAAGTCAATAGGTTGCCTCCTATGAAGCGCCCGATTTAACGTCGCGGCACGACGCAGAATCTCGCTTCATTCATCAGCGAGCACAACTTTGGTCTTCTCACGATTTATGGTACCACCCCAATAGTGTTTGACT